>JAQGAK010004426.1:0-12266 GCA_034696945.1 Lipothrix lubbocki
TAGATGTATTCCCAAGGAATGGGTTTGTGATGGTGACGTAAGTGATTTGCTTCAGTCAGTAGTTTTGTCACAAGTTATATATGTATGATGTATTATGTATTCCTAATTAATAATCATATTTGCTTAATTTTATAGAACGATTGTAATGATAAAAACTCTTCGGACGAAAACCCCGGAAATGGTGGATGTGCCAACATTACGCGTATTCACACAACCGGAAATTGTGCTCCTAACCAATTTCAGTGCATGAACGGATATTGTATAATTAAGGAGTACTATTGTGACCGAGGTAATTACAATAAGAGACTTGAATATCATGGAGTACTAGAACTTTAATGTTTTAACATTGAGTTAGTTAACTGCATTATTGCAATTTGAATAATCTAGATGATGACTGCGGGGACGAACAACACAGTGATGAACCAGATACGTGCCATTATCATAATTGCGATAACAGCTCATTTACTTGTGCCAATGGCAACTGTATTGCCAAAACCTTGACGTGCAATTCTGTAAACGAATGTGGAGATAATTCAGATGAAATTGAAACTTTATGCAGTATGTTGATGTATCACATTCAATGTTAGTAATGACTTACCTTTACCTTTTTTAACTCCGAATTTGTTGTTACAGATAAAGAGAAGTACTGTATGGCGGATCATGAATTCTTGTGTAAGAATAATGTATGTGTAAATGAAACCCAACTATGTGATGGAAGCAACGACTGTGGTGATTCTTCCGACGAAATATCTTGCAGTAAGTTTTTATTTTGATTTGTTGATATTTCCTAGAAAGCGGAATATAGGGGAAATCGAAAGTGCAAAGGTTTTTACTGTTTTAAAACCGTGCATTCATGTTCCTTTAGATATTAACGAATGCTGGCAAGCGGGAACATGTGATAAGAATGCAGTGTGTATCGATAAAAAAGTTGGATACCAATGCAAATGTAATCCGGGGTTCAAACCTAGTGCAACAAATAGCCATGCTTGTGAAGATGTAGATGAGTGCAAGGAGCGAGCTTGTTCGCAAATTTGCAGAAATTCCGTGGGGTCCTATCAATGTGGCTGCTTGGATGGGTTTGTTTTAAAGCACGACATGCATACGTGCAAAGCTAATTCAAGTAAGTCAGTGCTTGACGCTTGTAATTTCAACGTGTCTGTCTAGATATAATTTATTAATTCTTTGTTGTAATAGGTGAAGGATTCAAAGTAATGTTCTCCAACCAGTACTATATTCGGATGGTCGATATGCAAAACCAGGAAACATTGCTGGCCCAAAATTTAACAAATGCTGTAGCACTAGACTATGACTGGGAAGGTGGTTGCATATATTGGTCTGATGTGACTTCGTTTGGTAGCAGTATAAAGAGTCTGTGTAATGTACATGGCTTAAACACCACTGACGGAGCCGGCGAACAGGTATGAAATACTTCGGTTTTATTTATGCGATACCTTAAGAATAACAAAAAGTTGTTACAATAATTTTTTTGCGGTTCTAGATATTGCATCACATAACGGTTCAGAGTCCAGATGGTTTAGCAGTTGATTGGGTGGGCAAAAATTTGTATTGGTGTGACAAGGGAACTGACACAATTGAAGTATCGAAATTAAACGGTACATATCGTAAAGTTCTTGTCCACGAGGGACTTCAAGAACCAAGAGCAATAGCTCTTGATCCTTTCAATGGGTGAGCAAGCTTACAAGAATATTTTCCTGCAGATTTTGTTATAACGTTTTTCATTATATTTAAGAATTGAATTATAAAAATTTATTGTTGATTGCGACACGTAGGCACATGTACTGGACTGATTGGGGTGATACACCATACATAGGAAAAGCTGACATGGATGGTACTAATGTCACTATTTTGATATCCGAACACCTCGGGTGGCCAAATGCATTAACGATTTCTTACGAAACAAATGAGATTTTTTGGGCGGATGCTCGGGAAGACTACATCGCCGTTGCAGATTTACATGGACAAAATAGAAAAATTGTCTACAGTAGAGGTATTAGAGTGATAATGAATTAATCCTATTTAATATGCTTGTTGTACCTTTGTGGGACTCTCCTTCAACTGTGTTTTTATATTTAAGCAGTGCATAATCCAACTGCCAAAGTTCATCACGTCTTCGCCATGACAGTATTTGAGGATTTCGTTTACTGGAGTGATTGGGAAACCAAAAGCGTTGAACGGTGTCACAAATATACCGGCCGCAACCAAACAACCGTTACAAGAACTATTCATCGTCCAATGGATGTGAAGGTTTACCACCCGTATCGACAACCACCCAGTAAGTATATTAATTGCCGTAAATAGTATAGATAGAGTAATATCCATTCTTCTGTGTGCATCTTACTAGCACCCAACAATTCGTACATGCTATATGCTGATGGTAAATTTAGTCCACACGCTTATGTGTATTTATTACAATTTATAATGGTGAAGATCAAAAAAATGTTTGTACATCAAGTTTGTACAGATTTCAATTTATTTCATAAAAAAGTATGTTCGGAATTTTTGGTTGCTATACATTACATTACATCATGGCAAATTTCTTAGATATGTAGAATCAGATAAAATGAAAAAAAATTTCGTACAAATAGTCGCATTAGACCAGTTGTTAGAAACTAGTCTCCGCTGTAAAGCAGATAGATATTATCCGTCATATTTCGGTTGGGATTGAGCGTTAACGGGGTTGAAGCCTGAATTTAACGTCCGTATCCGTATCCACCTCCGTAGCCATAACCATGGACTGGGTAGGCATGATGGGTACTAGCTCCTTGATGAATGTATTTGTTGTATCCGTAACCGTGTTCGTTGAGGTTGTATTGGTATCCGTGAGGATTTTGGTGAACATTGACGTGAGCAACTCCGGGTTGGTGGTGACCGTATCCTCCATGTCCTCCGGCGACGAATCCGTATCCCAAGTTGTAATGTCCGTATCCGCCAGCAGAAACAGCCACGATAACAGCGGCGAAGAAAACGGTTAAAATGAATTTGTTCATGTTGTTGATTCAAGTAGCAAGAACGGCTTCCCACACACAAGATTGAATTTTTAAATAATTCAGATTGACTGGTAGTGATTGAATGATGTGTTGCTAACAAAGTCATCAAGTTCTTATATACCCCTCTGTGCTTCTGTCTGTATTTACCATTTTTGAACCAATTATACTGTGGGAATGCAATAAGTGCAGTAGTAATTGTCAAGTTTTTATTAAGCGACCAAAATCTATATACCCAAATTAATACAAACTCGTAGGACATGTGAGCAATAGCATTTTATAATTGCTCATAACTATACCTCTGTATAGATTTAATTCGAGCCCAAGAGTTGGAAACAGGCGAATGTATAAGTTAAACATGAATAGTGTGTGTACGTAATACTGAAAATGTGAGAACGAGAGCTGTCACCAACAGTCGCCGCAAAATTGCATTGCTCTATATATCCCATTTTGTTCCCGTTGTTGTGTTAGTGCTACGTATACACGGTAATAAAAATCAAGAGTGAATGTATTGAGCAAACATAGTAGCACACGTATGAGATTGCAAGTTTATGTTTTGATTGAATTTCGTTTATGATTATATAAGATTACTACAATGTTCGTATATATAGTTGATAAAGTAAGTTCAGGATTTCCGTTAAAATCAAAACCTATTTTAGGTTTATTAGTCATTTAGAGACAATGACGGCTTCCCTAATTCACATGAAATACTTATATAAGTATACGTAAGAAACGCATGGTGCAGCCGAGCACAACAATGAATAAGATATTTAGCGCGTATACCGCATTACCAACATTCAGGGGTATTGCAGTTTTAAAGGTCAGCGTGGTCTACATGAAATTCGTTGTGGTTGAATGCGTCGGTTGCCGTGACTCAAAGCGTTGAAAGCTAATTAACTTTTTGTCTCGACGCCTTGGTTACGGTTACGGTTATGCAACCGTCTAAGTGCACTATAGCTCTATTATACACAGGAATTTTCTTCGAGTTTGAATGATTGTACGCTATATAACTATATACTATACGATAACATTATTCTTATTGCCTGTAAAGCTAAAAATATAGTCAAACCTTGCTTATATTCCCATTGTTCACACTACTGTACAAACTATTAATTAATTGGTGCAAAAAGTGATTCTGATACATATAACGCTACTTTTTGCTTGCCATTAATGGGTTCGACGTGTGAAGTTTACCATACACGTTAAAGAATGTATGGGTGTAGTGTGACAATAGCAATGTTATGCTTAGAGGAGACGACTGATACTTAGTTTAGTATTAGTTAGTTATGAAATCAAATGTCAGGCATCGACAGACTGACGAAGTGACAAAAAATGTCGATCAAATCAAAGTACAAGTACTGATAATAAAGCAAAATTTTATGGTACGAACATAGTTTTTGTTCGGGATTAGGACTGTATTTTTTAATAGATTTTATATGCACACGGATAGAGTAAATCCACAGTATTTCAGGCAATGATTATTATAACATAACATTATTGTTGACTCACATTCTCTCCTGATGGAAAACAAAGAAGTCATTCTGTATCTGTACGGAGGCACGTACTTTGCGGGTCCAACCGCAATAACTATATACGAATGAGGGTCGAGCTTGGGTGACTTTGTTATTTTGTAATAATGTAGTCTTTCGACTCTATTAAAAACGAAAACACACGACACATTATTTATCTATGGGCGAAAAAAATAGTTCGAACCTAGTATAAGCCAGGGACTTGTGATAATACTAAGATGGTTCCAACCGTCTACCTTTGTTTGAACAAAACAATGTACTATTTATATGAAAATGTTTGTATATGCAATAATTGAATGCTAATGTTTAATTTTACTGTGATTTTTAGTGATACCAAATCCTTGCGAAAATAACGGTGGTTGTGAAACTCTCTGTCTTCTGAAACCTGGGAACAAGAAAGTTTGTGCTTGTCCAGAAAATTTTGTTCTAAGATCGGACAACGTCAGTTGTGCCCATAACTGCACAAGCTCTCAGTTCGAATGCAAGAGCACGTACAAATGTATACCTGCATGGTGGAAATGCGACAACCAGGTAGATTTTAACTCATTACTATGGAAGAATTGGGAAACAGTGAATATATTAACTTTCATTATTATCGTATAATTAATTTCAGTCTGAAAAAGTCTCGTGGTGCAAGTTACTATGTAGTTTGCTATAGCATTTTGATTCATTTAAAAACTTTACTTACTCATAATTAGTACTATTCGTTACGAATAATATCGTGTGTATGTTAACCTTAAATTATTAGTGTAATCTCTCATGTTACTTGTGTTAATTAAAATAAATTGTCATTTCAGGATGATTGTGGAGATAGAAGTGATGAAGATCCCAGTTGTCCTCCTTTTAAATGCACTCCTGGCCAATATCAGTGCGCTAGTGGGGAGTGCATACATCCAGCACAACTTTGTGACGGCAAACCAGATTGCAGCAACGCTACTGATGAGGCTAATTGTGAAAAGGTAATCAATAATTGTAAAAGTAAAATAAGCTATGTAGAAGGCAGAGTCATTCCATGATTATTATTACATTACAGCACACATGCTTCAGCACACAGTTCAAATGTGATGGGAATGACACCATACCAAGTGTCTGTATACCATCATACAAGCAATGTGATGGAATTGTTGATTGCCCTATAAAGGAAAACAAACAGGATGAAGAAAGTTGTTTGCCCAAATCATGCCCGAAAAATCAGGTAAGATCTTCTATAAAGTTCAGCCAATACCCTTGTAATGTGTGGTTTATATGAGCAACGTATGAATTGTTCCGTGGAGTGTTTGCATTTGTAACGTGTTACAAGTGTAGCAGGTTACAAATGTAAACACCTAGACATTAGTGTTTACAAGTGTATGATGTATGTGCTTACGTAGCAGAGATAATTTACGTTTGTAAACAGGGCTGTTTACAAATGTAACATGTATTCCCTGTGAAGCTAGCACATTCAGTGTTCATTGCGTATATAATTCTTGGTTCGGTTTGTAAATCTGGGGGACACCAATATTGACTATGTAACATTATTAATTTCAGCACAAATGCAATAACGGTAAATGTATACAGGCCGAATGGGTTTGTGATGAGGAGGTACGTGCTTACGTTCGACAATAATTTGAATTTATGTATATTTATGATTAATTTAAAGTAAAACACTGGTGTTTTGTAATACTCAGGACGATTGCGGAGATGGCAGCGACGAATTGTTTAATTGCACATCCAGGAGCTGTCCCGATAATAAATTTAGGTATAAATTTTGCTGGTTAATCTGTAACGGATGGGTGACTTATACCATTGTGGGAATTAATAAGCTGAAATATAGGGAAAAACATAAACTACCAATTAAAAACTGAATTTCTAATTACTACGGTTTTTAGGTGTCGTAGTGGCAAATGTATTCCAAGTCAGTGGAAATGTGACGGTGAAAGAGATTGTGGAGATGGTAGGTTTATTTTAAATGTTAGGCCTTTTTTACTTGCAAAGTCATCATTATTTGTTAATTTGCTTCTTATGAAGTGTAGAACAGGGCTGAATTGCAGGTTTGAATTTGTGTGTACTAACCTTGTAGGTGAAGATGAACCACCCGAATGTTCTAGTCCCGAAGTGCACCCTTGTGAGCCAACTTACTTCAAATGTGGGAACAATAAGTAAGATAAAAATATGTTCGTAAATGTTAGGGTCTCCTAAACTGCATTTGAGTTTTTTAATAACTTTTTACTTGTTGCAGGTGTATTCCCGGTCGTTGGAAATGCGATTACGATGTAAGTTGTCGAATAGCAAAATTCCGAATTTCTTTGGAGGTTGTTATAAGATAAATATTTTTTCAGGATGACTGTGGCGATGGTACGGATGAGATCAAGTGCGATCCAAGGAACTGTAGCGAATCGGAATTTAGATGCGGAGATGGTCGCTGTATACGGGGCACGTTGCGCTGTGATGGGGAATTTAACTGTCCAGGTATGTATTATAGCTAGCAATGAATGGTTTTTCCCGTTTACAATAACTAGTCAACACTTCTTATTGTCGAACAAATTCGGATGAAGTAATTGTATATTTGGCTTTATAGATGGTAGTGATGAAAAGATATGCAATGTGACGTGCGGTCCACATGAGTTCACCTGCACGAGTCCACAGTTTTGTATATACAGGTCAGTTTTGTTCGAGCATTTATGTTATAATAAATGGTAAGAATATCCTTTTAACACTTAAATTGTGGTAACTGCAGTGGTTGGAAATGTGATTTTGACGTCGATTGTGTTGACGGCTCGGATGAGAAAAACTGCACAAACACTGGATGTCATCCTGATCAGTTCAAATGCAAAAATGGGGAATGCATTTCTACTATTTGGACCTGTGATGGTGAAGTTGACTGTACCGATGGTAGCGACGAAGAACCTGGGTTTTGTGCTCAGAGACCTTGCGAGCCAGGCAGGTTTAGGTAATAAGAATTAAGCTCTTTTCAGTCATTATTCAAAATATTCACACGATTTGGTTTCTGGCTACATAGTCTATCACTTATTATTTATCAGATGCAAGAACAATATATGCATACCATACTCGAAAACGTGCGATGGAACTCCTGATTGTCTCGACCATTCGGATGAACTAGAACAAATGTGTCCCATACAGCACTGCAAAGCGAATCAGTTTCAATGTGCTAATAAGCACTGCATTGATAAAACAATGGTTTGCGATGTGTACAATGATTGTGGTGAGAAGAAAATTGATTTATATACTAATTTAGATAACAATGTTGACCTTGTTGTTAAAAATGCTTTTCACATTCAATTTCAGGAGACAACTCTGACGAAGTTCATTGTTCTCCATGCGCTTTTGCTGCTTGTTCACATTACTGTGTTCAGAAAAAGCATCCTCACAGCGAGTTAAACTACACTTGTGAATGTGCCCCGGAATATGTGTTGACTAATGCCGGCAGTAATCATTCTTCCTGCCTAGTTAGAGGTATATTTTCGTAAATATTATAATTTCTTTGCTAATTTTCTAGTTACCAAGTTGTTAATACTTATAACACGTTTGTATTTCTTCCAGGGGATTCTCCTTATCTCCTTGTTGCGACACTTGGAAGGGAGTACGACTTGCGAAAGACCAACGCACGCAAACCGCTGGACGAAAATACAACTTCTATTGTAAAAACTGGATACAGTAAAATAGAAACCATGGATTATATAGTCGATACCGACGGGGTTATAACTATATTCTGGACAACTTTAACAAACAAGTCTATACAAAAGTTCATACAGCCGAACGATGGCAACAATCGTGCTAAACGATCATTGGAATCTGGTGTTGTCGACATTGTTAGTTACTTTTACTTGACCTCTAAATTATATATAATGTACACTTCGTGGGACGGGTATGTATTGTTTATATAAATTGTAGATAACGGGACTGGATGAACCCAGGGGACTTGCAATCGATTGGGTTGGCCGTAATATTTACTGGGTAGACGCTGGGTTAGAATCCCTATCAGTTAGCACTTTAGACGGGAAAAACAGAATGGCGCTCATTACCGAAGACTTAAACGATCCTCATGACATCGCCGTAGATCCTGAGTCTGGGTATTGTTATTCTTCCTTAGAATTGCGGATTTTTCTGTACTAATCGATTATGATAGGACCACATGTAATTGGAGTAATCTTTTCAGACGAATTTACTGGTCGGATTGGAGTTCTCAGAGAATTGACTATTCCATGATGGATGGCAGTAATAGAAAAACTTTAGTGTATTCACCGTGTCCAGCTGGAATCGCAATCGATTATCCGGCAAAACGTTTGTATTGGACTGATGTGAAGAGCTTATCGGTTGAAACAGCTACGTTGGATGGCAAAGATCGACGTTTGATTAGAAAGTTCAGCACAGGTAAGCGTAATACTTGGATAGTTTTGGTAGTATTTTGTTTAGTCGTAAACTTTCAAAATATTATAAATTAATCTTGAGGCATTCCGAGATACTTCCTCCAGAAAAAAATACATGTTTTGATACCGTAGGTGACATTAAGCCGTACAAGATCGACGTGTTTGAAGATTCTCTATTCATTACCACATACCAAAGCAATCGCCTCATAAAAATGGATAAATTTGGTCGAGGTAATTTCACTTTTATCACCCAAGGGGCCCAGAAAGCTTCGGATGTTGTCGTTATTCATAAGTACAAACAGCGGAATCGTAAGTCAACATGAAACCCATGTTTTTTTCTCTTTCTCTAGTG
The DNA here is from genome assembly GCA_034696945.1 of Lipothrix lubbocki. Classification (NCBI taxonomy): domain Eukaryota; kingdom Metazoa; phylum Arthropoda; class Collembola; order Symphypleona; family Sminthuridae; genus Lipothrix; species Lipothrix lubbocki. The sequence goes on from JAQGAK010004426.1 coordinate 9,254, forward strand.
TTTTTCCTATTTTGTTGACGGAATCAGATTGACTTAAACTACACTCTATAATTTTCTGAAAATTTTGACTTGCAGTGGACAACCCTTGCAGTACATTGGAATGTAAATCACCTGGTGTATGTCTTTTGAATGGAACAGCCACTGCGATGTGCATGTGTCCAAACCATAAAAAGGCTGTACTCAAATCTGAGAATGTTTACGAATGTAATTCAACGGCTGGAACCATTTGCGATTTGAGTTGTAAACAGGGACAGTGTGTTATAGCGTCAACTGGTCCGAAATGTCAATGTAATCCTCTTTATGAAGGACCGCGTTGCGAGAAGTATCGGTGTACTGGATACTGTCACAATAAAGGTCTTTGTTACCATGACTTGTTGACCAGTTTGAACTCCAGCGATCCGGCACCTTTGAAGGTAATTTGAATTTGCACTTTTTTGTGAATCCATATCATTTGATCACTGTAAATGGCTGATTACAGAATAAGTGGTAACAATGGGGTTCAGCTAAAATGTACGATAAATAATGCTATCATTATTTTTCAGTGTACGTGTCCCCCGGAGTGGACAGGAGCAAAATGCGAAACACTCATTAAGACATCATGCAAAAACTTGTGTCGCAATAGAGGAACCTGTAATGAAACTACAAATATATGTCAATGTCCAAGTGGCTACAGTGGAACTTTCTGCGAAAATTGCGAAGGATTAATCTGTGAGAATGGTGGTTATTGTGCCAAAGATAAACGAAACAAGAAGGTATGTGTGTGTCCTAAAGAGTTTGCTGGTCCACATTGTGAAAAGTCGTGTAACAACTACTGCCAAAATAAGGTCAGTTTGGTGTACTACCTGAATTTGTAACTTGAATAGTAAAATAGTAGTTCATTCATGATAAGAGTAATGCATGCAATTTGATTATCACAAGTAACTTTGATTTTGTTTTTAAATCTAGGGGTCATGTAAAATCAAAGAGAATGGTCCACAATGCACCTGTACTCCCCCATTTTATGGCAAACTGTGTGAACAGGATTCGTGCGGAGGTCGTTGTCGAAATGGAGGTAATAATAATTTCTTCAATTTGCCTTTCTTTGATTGTGGGTTGTTCTAGTTTAGGACTAGCTGAGAATTGCTATCATTTTTTTAAACTATTGGATTCCACAAAAACATCGTCTACTAATATTTGAAGTCTGCAACTGTAAATGGTAGTGGTGTATTTTTTTTAATTGGGTTTATACTTCAAATAAGGTTACACAGTTAGTGATGGATTAAATGGTGTTTATTATTACATTTGGTTTCACAAATAGAAATAACTTTGAACTTCAGTAAACTTGATTAGGTAACCTTTTTCATATTTGAAACAATATATTCAATTATTCAAGTTCATAATGCGCAAACGTTTAGCAAACACGATTACTATTACCTACCTAGTATTGAGCATCAGGTTTATTTGGGGTAAGTAGAGACGGCAACTTACAGCAGCATTACTAGGTACTTTTATATCTCATTATCTCATCAAATCATGGTAGACACGGTTACGTTACAAAACAATTTTGAGCAGTAAATAATGGCAAGCCCTAATTTAGAAAAGATTTATTAGATTAGTTGTCACTATTAATTGTTCGCAGTAATCTTGATTATTCATGGGAAAAGCTAAAAATAACATTTTTTGCAGGGACGTGTGTGGGCGACCACATATGTAACTGTCCAGTACCATATTCTGGTCCTTACTGTGAAGTGAATATTTGTGAGTGCCAAAATTGTAAGGAGGGATCTAGCTCGAAATGCCAACATTGTCCTACAACTGGGCTCCCAGATTATTGTAACGATCGTGTTACTTGTCATGCACATTTCTGTAAAAATGGTGGAACGTGCGTTTTATACAATCAACGGAAAGTTTGCAGGTACTTATTAACTTTAATGTTTTAAACTTCATATAGTTCGAGTCGAAAATAAAATAAATGTCTTTCTTATTGTCAAGATGCACCAATCAGTGGATCGGCACTCAGTGTGAAACAAGTGTTGGTCATGTACCTAACCCATGTCAGTCACACTGCCTTCACAATGGGGTCTGCATTTTGGAGAATTTAAGTAAGCCACCAACTTGTGTGTGTCAACCCTCATGGAAAGGAAGTCGTTGTCAATATCGAGACTCTTGTGCCAAATACTGTTTCAATGGGGGAACTTGCATTCCGAGTGGCGATAGCGGCGCGGAGCCCACCTGCACGTAAGTGTTTGTAATATCGAAATAGAGGATAGTAAATGGTTTCTGAGAGGAATATTATAAAACCGTTGTTTAAAATACAATTTCTTTTTTCTGCAGTTGTCCTCCTGGGTATGCTGGACATAGGTGTCAGAGCTCATTGGATATAGCTGGAAGAGCTGGTGCTCCGCAAGAAGAAGGTGGAATAACATGGGCTCTTGTTCTGGTATTTATTGTCGTAGCTGTGGCTGTAGCTGGATTCTCAGGCTGTGCTGCCTATTTCATTATGAAGAGAAAACAGTAAGTTATAAATAACTTCTATTTATTATTAACCCTCTTTGATGCAAATGTGTCGACATGGTGATGTAACCAAGACTAACGTAATTTGTCGAATAATGAAAAATTGATGTGCTATATAGGTATGTATGATTATTAAGGAAGGTGCAGAAACCGTTCATATGCTGAAGGAAAGCTAAAGGGTTTGTTTATTAATCTGATTTACAGGGGTAGGCCATTTATGCATGTACGAATGCACGACAATGGGACTGTGGAGATCAATAATCCAATGTTCCTTAAAGAAGAGGGAGAAGAGGACCATGGTTCTGAGCCGAGTCTCATCTTCGACTCCGATAAGGTAGTAACACTTACTTGACTCCATCAAGTTAGACAATTTTTCACGCTTTCATTTTTCTCAACTCCCTTTCTTCTCACGAAATTTATCACCGTTCCTCTGTTCTCACCAGTTTTTAGGGGCAGCGCCCCCGGGGGCGCGGACCCTGATGTAATGGTGCATGTCCGTACGTCCGTACGTCCGTACGTC
>JAQGAK010004427.1:0-12265 GCA_034696945.1 Lipothrix lubbocki
GTTTAAAAATTTTAATATTTTACTTGTCAAGGGGGGGGCAATTGCCCCTGTTGCCCCCCCCTTGGCTACGCGCTTGACTTACGTTAACGGGTATATTCTAAACACAAAATATGCTTGATTGCTATTCACTGCAGATAATAACATACATGGGAAATACAGGAATATGAAACCTCACATTCGTTCGTCACTATATATTTTTTGAGTATGTACGATTTTATTATATTTGGCTTTAATTGCTCAGTGCAGTCAATTCCGAGACATTTACGTGTCCCGGATCGGGGTTGTCCGGGACACGGGGCAAGCGTGTGGATTCCGGGATTGTCAAATGTAGTGTTAACTAAAGTGTGAGTATCGACGTTATCGAATAACGTGTTGAAAATATTCAATCAAATGAAGGAATAAATATGAGTGCGTGCAAATGAATTTTAATTGAAGTTTTTAATTTCGCGTGGAGAAAAAGAATGAATTGAACTGATTGAGAGTATAAGGTTAGAAATGAATTAAATGCGAACGAACTTTCAATGTTGAAAATAAGGATGGAATAAAATTGAATTTAACTGTTGTCAAGTTGCAGGTAGGTGTATTTTAATCATTTTAGACTTTCCTCTTATAAAGAGCGAGGCCATTCAAATAGATATGTACGATTATGTAACATGTATTTATGTCAGGCGAGGAAAAGTTCCTAGGACTTAAGTATTAACTCCAAAGTTTCGTTCAACAATAATTCAACGTTAAGAGAATCATACTACAAGTAAAACTCATCAAGTAATAAAATTGCTGAAATGTTTTTGAACGAAATTAGTAATTTGTCCTGATTTAATGTGGGAATAAACACCCAAATTTTCGTTGAATTCGGAGCAAACATTCTAATTTACATCAACAATTATTTAGTTACAGAATATTTAGGTTCAAAAATGCAATAATTTCATATGATAATTATTATTTTATATAAATAGAGCAGTCAATATTCCATTTCAATTCATTTGTTTGATGAAAACTTTCGTTGACGTCTTTTCCAATTAACGTTGTGTGGGGAGGGAAATTTGCAATTGAAGAAGCAAGATGCTGATATCCTTATAATAAATTATTATGAATTGCAAGATGCTGATATCCTTATAATAAATTATTATGAATAATAATAAAAAAAAGGGCTTAAAACTTCTTATATAGTGTCTTATGTAGTTAGTCTAACACAAACCTAAAATACTTTTCCGAAATAATTGAGGAGGAACTTTGAATTCTGAAGGAAACACACATATAGATTACTCTCTCTCTCTCCCACAGAAACTAAAATTTAAGTGATAAAAAGCGACTAAATTACAAATAAATATATAAAAACAATATAAGAATACATTATTTTACACGAAATTAATCGAAAATCAAAGTAAATTCAAAATTCTGAACGTAAAATTTCATAAATAAAAAGTGACTGAAAAATCCGAAGACACGCCACTAGACCGAGGTTTGAGACATTCCAAGGAAAGAGGGAACTTTGAATTCAAAGACGGGCCACTATTCCTGGGTTTGAGATAGTCCAAGGATATCCCAAGATGGATCTGGTACAGCGACTAGACTCAATATTGCAGAGACTGGATAAGATACAGACCGAACAACAACAAAATCTGGCTAACTTTGAGCAATCCCTAATGGACAAACTCCTAAAACTCCAGTTTATGTGCGAAAATAGGATCGAGAGTAAGACTTCCACCGAAAAGGTACCTACTTTCGAAACATCATCTACTTCGGCTACATTACTCATCTCAGAATCTTCAGAGCGGATAGAAGAAATTAGTACAACTAATCCCTTCCAAAATTCCAAAATGGGGAAATCTGAAAAGGAAAAAAGGAGAAAGAAGGCAAGAAACCTCAAGAGACGCGCGAAGCTCAAATTCGAACTGAGTAACAGAACAATCAATCACAGAAATAAGACCGTGAACTTGAACACTAAACCTACACCTGGATTTATTAGATCCTATGCCAAATCTGAGCCTACAACAAGTGATTTAACATCTGAATGGCACAACTGTAGAGCTTCGACACGACCCAAGCAATCCAAAGACAGAGTCAGGGAATATTTTTCGGACCGACCATTGAGGAACCGTTAGGAAAAACGACATCCGTTTACGTGCATGCCAGCACTGCTGGCGTGTTTTTGCCACAACAACCGACCGCAAAAAGCACAACAAATTGTGCACGAATAAATATCATTGCCTACACTGTGGGAAGCATTTTACCACTAACTTAAGACGGTTAAAACACATACATAATACAACAACTTATGTGCGGATAAACCCATATGTGTATCTGCTGCAGAGTTTAATAAATGCTGGCGTAACATTTGAGTATTGAGTAAATACAAGAATATTTTACATCCGTGGCCTTTCGTCGGAATATTATATATTATAATTGTGTTGCCCATTATCGTTCCAAAATCGGAGAGCACAATGTAAATATGTATATAATATGTATCTACTGTCTTTATGGTCCCACAACTCCAATATTTACACCCAGATTTTCAAGAACATCTTTAAAAAATAAATGTTTGATATTAAATATTTTATTCTTATATTATTATACTATTATTAATATATATATATTTTTTCTTCAGGGTGACTGTACGTCACAACTCAAGCTATGTGTCATTTGTCATCAGTGGAAAATTTGTTCCAATTGGTGGATGGCATCCTCTAATCATCAACATTTTGTATAACAAGTTCAGAATCCAGAAAGCGATGGGAATTGAGTGTGCCAATAACGGATGTTCCCTCTCTCAAGCATCGCAAATAATTCATCACCCAAAGATCAAAAATCAAGATAAAGATCAAATCTCTTTGAACAATCAGTACACAGAGTTAAGTCCTGTTAATGGCAGAATCAAGTGTCTGCCTAAGCAAATAATATACCAAGCAGAATCGGCATGTAAAGAATCTTTAGTGGATTTTCCAAGTAAACCTGTTAAGACTTTATTCAATTGTGAAGAATTCCGTTTTGCTTTCAACAGCAGTCGTCAAGATTATTGGGAAAAATAATCAAGAAAAGGATAGCCATGCTCTCTTGGATCCAGCATCGAACGCATCATTCATTACAAGAGATTGTACAGATTCTTTACAAGAACTTGGTCTGTTCCAATAGATATATTTTAGATTTAGATATTTTATTCAGGTCGATAAATCGGCCGAGGCCATCACAACCATTACTTGGTCTGTTCCAATACATAAAATAGACCATTTATTTTGGGGTGAAGCGAACGGTAAAGTGTCATTTTCTGTGATGTCCAACACCAACAATAATTTTTGTGGAAGAATCCAAGTGTTTGTGCTTCCATCAATAACATGTGATTCCCAATCGTTGAGATTCAATCTTGTGTGGGCCTATTTGTCAAGAATCACAACTAGCTGATCCAGATTGTTGCAACTGAAACAAAACTGACCTACTGATTGGTGCTGGCCTCTACTATGAGATTTTTTGTGACGGAATTATTTCTAGTACACTGGGATCTTCCAGCGTTCATAACACAACTTTTGGTTGGTTCTTTGAAGGTCCTACACATACAGACATCTCATCAAGTCATCCAGTAGCAGAGGAAGATCCCATGCTTCCCCCAAAAATTGTATTAATTAGTGAAGGTTCCCTTTACCCCGGTAGTTTATGTTAAATAATTTGTTGTGCTCTCATGAGCTCAACCTTGCGATACATTTAAATTTGGATTTGGCACTAAAATGTAAAATTTTGCAGAATCGCTTCAATTATTTCACATTGAATTGTTGTTAATTAAACTATGTAACCTAATTATGTCAAGAATAATTTGGCTTATAGTTATACGAATCAGCTAATGGTTATATTTCAAATAAATAAATAATCAAATATCTATTTAATGAAACTGTGGATTCACGATCAAACATTCATTTAAGTCACCGACGTATTATTATTATATGATCGGGCTCGATAGTATAACTGTGTGAGATTAGTTAAGAGTTTTGATGCTGCGAAGCCGACTTCCAACTATTGCAAACCCGATTTGTATTTAAATAAGTAAATAAAATAATCAAAGAACCCCTGCTTGTAGAAAGGCTGAAGGTCCCTCTGTTTATAGTTCGTAAACTTGAATTTTACCGAGTTCCGTCACTTCCCAGTGGACCAGTCGAGTCCCAAAAGGAAAGACAGACACAGCTAAATGTAATGGGGGGGGGGTGGTCCACCCCATCTAATACATGCATTGATATGCTACAATAATGATTCCTGCAACTACAAGACTACGGCAGCAAAGGAACTGTTTGTGGCAATACCGGGTAGCAGATATCGCTAAAATTGTGCTAATGGATCACGACCTATTATAATAATGCAATAATATGCTGAACATAATGATTCCTGCAACCTCGCAGGAACTGTTATGTGGCATTGATATGCTAAAAGAAATTGTTCCCTGCAACTACCGGCAGAAAACTGTTTACTGTCGATACCCCCCAGGTATCGGCTAAATTATGCCTGGTATCTTGCTAGTCGGCTAGCCTGTACCTACCTCCAGCCCCCTATGGCCTGCACATACCGTCAGCTCAGCACCCATCAGCTCTAGAACCGTCCGCAAGCGCCATCTCTTGGCGGACAGGATGAACTAGGTGAACAAGCCGGGGTGGAGCTGTCAAGTATGTATGTATATAATGATATATATACGCCGGCCACTGTGGCCATGGAATCAAAAATTCCTAAGAATAATTGTGAAAAAAACTTACAAAATGGAAATATCCGAACTAACCCGAACACTATCCACCTCCGCTGGAGTCCAGGGTCCCACTTCCATACTGCTATTTCACAACTAACACCAAAAGTACCCCGAAAAAAATGATTTTTCCGGAGACCAAAATGTAGCACGTCTATTTGCGATGGCAGTTTCGCGCGCCTCTAAGTCACCGACTTCATTCCATATTGTTCAATCTCACATCACTCAAATCTATTCAAATATTCTCTAATATGTATTAATTTTATTTTTAATTGAATTATTTTAAAGATAATATTAATTGTATTTATTTGCTTATAATTTTTTATTCCTTGAACTTCCAACCCCGATTTTCAATACTTATGATACTTGTTTTCTTGTCTACGAGTTTTTCAAATTTCATTTCTCTACGAGGTTTCGTTCGAGAAATATCTTGGTAACAAGCTTACAGACCCACGGACAAGATCGAACAATACAATAGGGCTATTTCCTACCAAAGCCTTAAAAAGCGCGAGAATACATTCCGAGCTAGGTATTGCAAAATTGAAAGGAAAATTTTTAAAAAGCCAAAAGTAGCGAAATTATACAGAATTGCGGAAAGCTTATATGGTGTTACTATTTGTGTAATGATGGAAGTTAAACTCTAATGGCTTATTAAACTCATGAATGTTCTGATACTAGCATTTTTAGTGGACATCCATGTCGTTTTCCTATTGGTATGGACTTTGTATCCATCACCTTATTTTTATACATAATTTGGGAAGTTATTTCTAATACGTTATTCCAGGTTAAATTCGTGTAACAGCAAATATTTGGGTCATTGTATTGCTTAATATCCTGTATGACATCACAAAAAAGTGTAGTAGTACAATTATAGTTATTAGTCATGTAAAAAGACGAAGAAACATGTAAGAAATATAAATTAAAAGTATGTGTAGTGTTAAACAGGAAATATAATTGCAAACAAAAACGTTGGAAATCTAAATATTGAAAATATGGATGTAAATCAGGGTGCACTTTCAACTTAAGTATACTTAACATAAAACATATCTTATTTTCTTCTCAACAAAACAAAACTCTCTCACATTGCCAAGCAGAAAATTTCATAAAAATTCAACAACAGAATAGACAATTAGTACGTGTATTTTACCTGTGTGTAAAGTGTGGGAATCAATTTTGGCAGCAATTATTCGGCCTAATTCAACTATGCATATTGCTAAAAAGTAATCCAAAAAATGATTGAAGTCCCTTTGGTCTCGAGCAGTTAAAACACTACCTATACAAATGGACATATTATACGTGTATTTAAATTTTGTCTTAAAAAATTATGGTAATTTTATGAAGTCCCCGAATTTGCATGATGAATACCGCCAGTAGGTGAATTATCAGTTGCACACGAAAGACTAAAACTTTTTTGGTTCCCGTCGAGTTATTGCACAGTTGAGAGCAGTCATCTCTGGCTAACTTGAGTGAAAAGTAGCAAATAAATTGAGCAGGCAGAACCCTAAAACAGTCTTCTTTTTCAGGCACTGCAGAAATAATGAAAATAAATACAATGCATGTGTTATGCGTAAAAAGAATTTCAAACATACACAATGTTTACGAAAATTAATTATTTCTCGAAATAAATTTAACAATCTTTTTAAGTACACTGGAACCTCGCTATAAGAGAACGCTATAAATCACCAAAATCTGCCTCTTAATATAGAAATTCTCTTATAAAGAGAGCTCGTATGCATATAACCATGTATGACATGCGAGCCCAAAGGATCTCTTATAGAGGGAATTCTCTTATATGGAGGCCCCTTATAGCGAGGTTCCACTGTATTGTGTTTTCTTGCCTATTATGTATTTATGTATTATTTATGTATTTATAATTATCCCATACAGATATATGTGTTGTTGTTGTGACCGATTGTTTAAATATCTTTCTAGATGTAGTTACAGTCAAAGTATTAATGATTGGAAGGGAAGGTTGGAAATACTAAAAGGTGTATCCTTAAACTGTTGACCGTATTTAAACTTTTATTTTTTCTCTATTATAGGAACATACCCAAATAAAAAGTTGAGCGTACAAGGTTAAAAGAAGGAATAAATTCTGGTTTATGCGATGCACGTGGAATTTTTTATTAATGCAATTTTATTTTTTATTTTGATCCTTGACTCTGTGGTCAGATATAATTTTTTAAAAATTATAATAATAACATATGTGCTGTATGTGATTGTGTGTAATTATATTATAAAAATAATCATTATAGTTATAATAGTACCGTAAAAATTCAATCAAATAATAATTAGGAACTATAAATATTTTTATTTTGAAATGTGATCGTAAAAACATTGGAAATACATTATTGTCAATTCTCATTCCACGCATTTGTCCATATGTAATACAGGTTTAATGTCCAACCCACCCACTCTCTGTGTTTTTCCTACACTTGAAATGTCAACCCGTTGGGGATGACAATAAAAAGTTCCCAGTTGAGTTGAACGGAAGCTTCCATTCCAGCATTATTATAAGTACATCTGTACTGTAGCTTATAACAACAACAACAACGCAGTATGACCGGAGCATAATTTATTTGAGTGAATTACGCATTTACGCAATAATTGTACTTTTGACTTTCATATGTAAATTATTGTGCTTTGAATTTTCATCAATATACATACATATGTACATATAAGTATAGCTTTATGAAATCGTTATCCTATAGTAAATATTATTTACAGCTTATTTTTACTATATAAATATAAACTTATTATTTTGTAACTAAGCTTGACATTTTATAATCAGGGAATCAACATCACTGATCAAAGTTCCTCATTCACGTTATCATCCATTTGAACAACAGTGTGGCTTCACAAGTCATATAACCAAAAGTGCACAAACAGTCTGACCGGAAGCATTCAATAATTATTTTGCAGTGAATCAATCAACACTATCAACAGGGTAAATGCAGAATACGTATTAAAAGGTGGAGAATGTTCAATAATGTTTAAATAAATTTAAATTTTGTAAATTAAGTTGTTTTTATCCAGTTTTACTTACGTAATTTATGGTATAACATTGACAATCACAATGGAAGTGATGGTGTCTAATCGTTACTGGACTCAATCAGTGTCACCACTACTATTGCGAAATGGGACACGCACCAACATTGCCTGAGAAAATGGTATATATAAGTATAGTGGAAATATTAACTTAATCATGGGCTGAGCAACTACTAAGCAACTGTATGGATATAAAGGATGAATATTAGTTTATTAACCCTTTGTCAAGGTTGTTAATGAATGGAGTGCGTAATATTAAATATTAAGAAAACTATTGACTAAAACGGAATTATCACTAAAGTGATTCAAATCGACAGACACAAGCTAAAATGTGTAATCCTGGACGTAAAGCCCCAAAATTCAGATCGTCTGCTCAGTCCATTCCCAAGATAAAACACGTATTAATCAAAAAACAATATTTTAATGACCAACCTCAATTTAAATTACATTGCAACATTAAGATTAAGCTCATCGGAAGTTCTGTCCTTCAGAAATCAAAAGCTCTCTGTATACTCAGAAAATTTGACCTATCCGGGAAGAAACAATTTTTTCCGGCGTTCGATCTCACAGACAAATACACTTAATAATACATAATAAAAAAGTAGATTTTTTATTTTAAAAAAATATAAATATAAAAATGAATCTAAAAATAAATAATTCACAAGATTAAACACTTAATAATTAAACAAGAGGTACAAAATTGATGATTATGGATGTTTTGGACGGCATATGCTTCTCATATGTAAATTGGCTCGGAAATATTTATCATTATATATGTTATATATATATGTCGTCGGCTAGCCGACTGACAACAACTCTGACTAAACGCTCTGATTAATTAGTCAAATATAGATAGTTTTTAGAAGCTATTTGTGTTTAATTTACAACTACAAGGGGTATTCAGACTTCCTGAACAAGAATATCAAATAATTTCTGGACTTATCATTGGTTCTGGAGGAGAATTCTGGAATTACTGGAAAAAAATCGTTTCATTCACAGGATTTGGATAGGAAAATTGTTCAATTTTTTCAATCTTGAAAAATAGAAAAATCTACTTCTCTTTGGACTCAACAAACAATCCGATCCTAACAACTGTTTGTAGTGAGCACCTTGGCAACCCGAGCCAAAAGTCGCATAGCCTAATGGATATGTGGACTCTATTAGGAAATACTAAATGGGGGGAAGTCAAATTCCCCCCTTGTGTGTAAGTCTCTGGACACTAAAAACACACTGCCACTACAATCATCAATATTGAACGACAAAATTAATTAATCCGTTAACTCTAATTTCATGATTCTTCCGGTAAAATGGCCAAAAGAAAAAAAGGAAAACGTTGCAGTGGAGAATGTAAAGAAATAATAACGATCAGACAACACCGTTTGCAATGCAAGACCTGCAAAAAATATTTCCACCGAACATGCTTACCTACGATGCAAAATGAGATATTCAACAGAATTAGGAAACAACCCTGGACCTGCGAATTTTGTAGTCAACCTAATCAAAATTGTGGAATATGTTTAAGAGAATTGGATGATTGCAACTGTAATCTTCCCCTAGGCCACGATCTTAATAACAGTAATGTATCAAATTTAGATCTTTCTAGTAATCTTGATTCTAATTATCCATGTTCTATTAATTTTAATGGAATTAAGGGCTTAAAATTTGGGCATCTGAATATAAATGGTCTTCGACCGAAATTTGATGAATTAAGACATTTCCTACAGACATACGATTTTAATGCTTTCACATTAAATGAAATACGTCTGCCAATTAACTACAGTTCCAGATTACTTGAAATACCAAATTATAATTTATTTTTATATACCAAACATAACAGTACAATGGGAGGTTCATGCTTATACGTTCGTAAAGATGGTATTTGTGAAGAATATAATATTATTACACAATTCCCTACCTCAGTGGAAATAAACGCACTTATAATACGCTGGAAATACACAAAACCGATCTTGTTAATAAACATTTACAATTCCCCAACCACAGACAAAACCGAATTAATTAATTGTTTTGAACAATTTTTTATAGAAATATATAATCAGAGAGTACAACCTTTAATAATTGGTGACATGAACATTAATTTACTCGATAACAACAAACACACTTTTCGTTTGAAAAACATACTGAAGCAGTTCCATTTTACCCAACACATCACTGATCCAACCAGAATAGACAAAACAGCAACCCTTATAGATCACATCTATACAAATAATTATTTTGAAAATAATCAGTCCGGTACATTTAATTTAACTAGCTCAGACCATAACGCCATATACATAATAAAAACGAAAAAATCTGTTAAATTACCCTCCAAAATTATTAAAATCCGAAAATATTCAGAAATCGATAGCAATAAACTTAAAGTAGATTTAACATCAATTGACTGGAATGAAATGCAAATGATTAATAGTATTGATTCCAAACTTGAATATTTCAATACTAAAGTCTCTGATATTTTGAATATGCATGCTCCGGAGAAAAAGCGCCGAGTTAAATCTAGAAAAAATCCTTGGATGAATAATGAAATATTAGATTTAATACATAAAAGGGATGACCTGAGACGACAATTTCAATTGACCAAAAATATTAATGATAAGGCTATTTACAATAAATTTAAAAATTATACACAAAATCGAATTAATAAAACCAAGAATAATTATTTTGTAAATAAATTTAACAGTGATCATAGCTCTTCTAATATTTGGAATACCTATCAAATCCTAACAAATACAAAGCCTAAAACAGCGGAACCAATAAAAGCATTACTTCTAAATAATGAAGAATGTCAGGATTTAAATGAAATAGGTAACTTATTATCAGAACAGTTCAGTTTACCTGGCGAAAATAATAATGAAATTATTCAGGCTATAAACGATAAAATTAAATTAAATCCATATGATAACTTAATAACAACTGAAGAAATTAGAGATGCCTTTGAGTCCTTAAAGTCTACTTGTACTGCTCCAAATGAAATTCCATACATATTTATATGTATGACATTGTCATTCATTCTATACCCACTGCAACACTTGTTTAATGCATGTCTTACTAAAGGGGAAATTCCATCAAGCTTTAAATGCGCTTTTATAACGCCTATATACAAAAACAAGGGCAGCAAATTAGAAGCTACGAATTATCGTCCTATATCAGTTCTTCCTCTTTTGAACAAAATATTTGAAAAAATAATTTTCCAAAGACTGTATTTTCAAGTTGAATCCAAAAACATATTATGTAAAAATCAACATGGTTTTCGTAGAAATTATTCATGTATGACTGCTGCTACACTTTTTGCACATGATTTATTACATAATTTGGACCAACCTGGAAATTATGTAGGAGCAGTATTCGTAGATTTGCGAAAAGCGTTCGATTCTATTTGTCCTCTTATTTTATTAAATAAGCTCACAAATTTAAAAATAGATCCAATATTAATTAAATATTTATGCGCTTATTATACAGGACGTTCTTACAAAATTAAAATTAATAATCATATTTCCAAATCATACCCCCTTTACCGTGGCTGTCCTCAAGGAAGCATCTTATCTCCCCTACTTTTCTCCCTTTACTACAATGATGTCGGCTTATCACTTGGAGATGCATTATTCAAATTATTCGCTGATGACTTGGTGTTTTATTTAAGCAATCACAACATAGATCAGCTTATCACAGATCTTTCCTATACATTAAATAATCTACATAATTGGTGCAGGGAAATAATATGAATTGCTATGTCCGTACATAGAGGTTTGAATGAACAAGATGTAAATAAAATTATAAAATGACGATCAAAGACATTTTCCAATAATTTTATATAAAACACACTCAAAATATTCAGCAAAATTGCATAAGTAATACAATTTAAGATCAAATGAAGTAACGAGTTTGAACACTCTATTCAATATAAAAATCAAATCAATTTAGTTATAATTAAAAGAACACATAAATAACTAAAAATGTCCACACGCAGGTGGATGTGAAAAGTACACGAGGGTTGGAGAACCCAAGAGCTAACTTTAGAGCAGAACGGTGCGAGACAGTCTGAGGATTCAGTTCTCGTACCGTTCATTATATAATAATGAACAGGGACTTGCGTCCCAATGTTTTAGAACGTTGCATGCAGAGCATGCTGCATTTCCCATAAGGAGTAATGCATCAAATGGGCTAAGTACATAAAAATGCGCTTGTTACAGAAAAGAGTCCATGAGACTCGTAAAAAAACTAAAGGTGTCAACGCAGCATCAACACACTGGCTGAGTGACACACTAAACCTTTAACCATGATAATACATATTGACAATAAAATTAGAAATAAATTTTGAAAAAACTCAGTATATGATATTCCACAAATCTAGAAGTAAAATTTCAAAACCCATCCCCCCATTAGTATGTAATAATACAGAAATAAAATCAGTAACAGAATATAAATATTTAGGTATACTATTTGATAATACCCTGACGTTTAACGCTCATTTCAAAAAAGTATGTT
>JAQGAK010004428.1:0-12264 GCA_034696945.1 Lipothrix lubbocki
TACAAAATAAATACAAAATAAATACAAAATAAATACAAAATAAATACAAAATAAATACAAAATAAATACAAAATAATGCTGTTTCCATTTGAGAGCTTTTAAAAAGAAGTAAGAAATGATCAGATTTTTTCCTTTTTGCATTAGATTTCACATCACGGTTGCTCATCACATTTTAGCTTTATTTTTTATTTTTTACTTCCCTCCATTTGCATAAAAGCTTTTAGTAAAATAAAAAACCGATGTGAACAAAACCATTTAAGTTTCGATATTTTTTGGTTTTGTCTATCACGATTACTTTTCATTTAACATTTAAGCTCTTAGATTTGTTTTCACTGGTTTAATTTTGTTTCCAATAAATTCCTTCTGAGTTTACATACATACACCCCGATATAGTCAATGTTATGCAAATAGGGAATATTTACTGTGTTAAATACGCAATTTTTATAAAAATGCTTAATATACTGCAATGATTTTTATATGGGTAATGCTTTCTATATGACGATGGCTTATAACTGACAATGCTTTTATGCGGCAATACTTTATACATGGCAATGCTTTTTTATACGGGAATGCTTTTTATACGGCAATGCTTTTCATATGACAATGCTTTATAAATGACAGTGCTTTCTATGTGACAATGCTTTATAAATGACCATGCTTAATATAATGTACATAGCATTGCTTTCTATGTGGACAACATTTTGTAAACGGAGAAATACAAGTAAAATACAAAACTCCTTCTTAGAATATGCAAATCCTCTTGCTTTCCCGATCTCAACTCATTTTCTTCTTTGTGACCGCTCGCTTTTATTTTTTCTTATTTTCCCCAACTGTCGCTCGTCCCGTTGCAGTGCTGAAATGCTAAATAAACCCACCAACTACATTCATTTCCTCTTCCCGTCCTCCCAAGCCTTTCGGTTTCTACTGAGGACTTGGTGGAAAGTACTAAAAAGTGTATATATGTGGGTAACCGATATGAAGCTCCTCTGACTTCCTCTTCCTCCGCCGCTGCTGTAAAAAACTAAAACTTAGTGTGTCGGAATATTTTTCATTCTACTGTTTTATTCATAGTTGGAATTACAATAATAATTTTTCTCCACTTCCACTTCCACCATACGAACACATATAGTCAACCTTCCCAGAACCTTCCAAGAAAGCATAGGAAGGAGGGGGATCATAATATGCGTTGACTGTCAGGTCTCTCTAGCTTTTTTTATTATTTCGTTGCACTGCATCCGCATTTTTACTTAAATTTTACTTAAAAACCGTACTTTTTGCTTGTTGCTGCTGTACTTATTACCAAGGCAAAACCATCTTTCGCTTGTAATCTCTCTCGTCGGTTCTTGCATAAAAAAGGACAATTTCGGAGCGCACTTCCTTTTTTTACTATGTACGCACTGGAGATTAGTTATGCACTTGATTTAGTATGTATTTAATTTAGTTCGTGGGCATAAACGTCCAGTTTTTTTCATGAGCTCCGCCATGTTTTTTTAGGTTTTAAGTCCAGAATTTTTCAGACTTAAAAATTACACCATGTATTTCATATGGCAGTGTGTTTTAAATGCAGCATAATTCAAGTATGTACATGCCATGTGTCCTAAATGCACCATGTATATTAAATAGAGCATAGTTTGAGTATGTACATGCCATGTGTCCTAAATGCACCATGTATATTAAATAGAGCATAGTTTGAGTATGTACACACCATGTATTTTAAATACAAAATATTGTTGAAGTATGTAAATACAATGCATTTTAAATGCACTATATATTTCAAGTATGTACATACCATGTACATTGAATGTACCATGTATTTTAAGTATGTACATACCATGTACATTGAATGTACCATGTATTTTAAGTATGTACATACCATGTACATTACATGCACTATGTATTTCAAGTGTGTACACACCATGTATATTAAATGCACTATGTATTTCAAGTATGTACCCACCATGTACAGTATATGCACTATGTATTTCAAGTATGTACACACCATGTATAGTAAATGCACTATGTATTTCAAGTATGTACACACCATGTATAGTAAATGCACTATGTATTTCAAGTATGTACATATCATGTATATTAAATGCAGTGAAATTCCCAAGTAGTTTTATAGGCCTTGACGTTTACGATACGAAAAAAAACACAAGTGTAATTTAATTTTTAAGATTCGCATATATTTCCTCAGCTTTTATTCCCATATAGCTTTTTACATTTAAATTACTCGGCGCTCCTGCGCTTCCAGAGCAGGACACACTTATTTTTCCATTTCCTATTGCATGTTGACAGCTTATTATAATAAGAGCGCTTTCTTTTAATATAAACAAGTTCAGTCGAGGGAAAGGGCAGTAAAATTTTAGGACAATTTTTACATTCATTTATAAAGCGTTGGTTGCTTCTTTTACGTGAGAATTTTCCTTTTTTTATCCTCTTCTTTCACCGGTACGTTTTTTTTGGATTTTCCAGTCTTTTAAATGGAGGGAATTTTATTTTAGTGTTCTATTTCCCGGGTTTAATTTATTGTAAATAGAATTAATTAAATAATTAATTTCTTAAAAATTGTAGAATAGTTTTTACAAAAATTAGCTAAAAAATATTAAAAATATTAATTAATTAAAAAATGAAGTGATTAAACAAAAAATAATTTTAAAATTGTCCTGAAATGGGCATTTATTTATTTACAAAATATTCCCACCAAATTAAATCCAGTTATAATTTTAAAAAATTAATCCTTAAATACAAACGCTCACCAATATGTTTGTCAGTTGGGAATCCCAAGCCTTTGGCAGGTAGGACTGGGTGAGCGATTGACAGGAACGAAGGTCTAAAAGCGGATAAAAAATATAGATAGTACCCTTGCCTTGAAGTAGAGAGTAAGCGGGGTATAGCCCTGGGAGTTAGATCAACTCTTGCATTTTGGGAGCACCGTAAGGAAAATATGGGAAAAAAATCCAGGTGCTCCGGCTCCAAGCTCAAACTTGACCCATTGCCTTATTAAATTGCCTTGGGATTGGGACGGGATGACAACGTTCCGCTTCGGTCGATTTTTCAATGCAACTTTGTACATTATGCATCCGTTTGATTTTACCTTGCATAACTTTTATATTCAATTTCTACCACTGCAACTTCTCCATATTATGGATCTTTTTATATTGCATTTTCCATTTGAATCTCCATATGATTTTCCATTGCTGTTTTTTATATCAGAAAGCTTCAGTTTAGATTCTTCATCCCGTGTTGTGACGTAGGGATCATATTTTAACATTTAGGTTACTTCATGTTTATACTTGATTTTATTTTTTTTAATGCAATTTTACGTGTAATTTGTGCATGACATTTTTAAATACAATTTAACATGTAATTTTTGTGTGGAATTTAACATTTAATTTTATATGAAATTTAACATTTAATTTTATATGAAATTTAACATTTATTTTTATATGAAATTTAACATTTAATTTCATATGGAATTTACCACGTAATTTTGATCCGTAATTCTTAGCATAACATGTCCCCTGAAATGTGCATATAATAATGCGGGCACTAAAAATAGCTCATAAAAAACCATCTTTTTTGTCCACCCCATATGTACATGCCATGTGTAGACATAGGCCCCTTGAATGTATCGATGCATTGAACCCTTGATTAGTACAATGTATATGCACGGTCGTCGGTCGGTCCTTCGCACATGTTCACCATTGAGGAGGACGACCTCAAAGTACTAAAAAGGGCTGCTGCTGCCTTATTACTTATTCTTTTATGTATATCCGATTTGGCTGCAGACGGTCCTCGTGTTATTTTTTTTGCATTGCGGAGGTCCTCCGAAGGGCATAAGTTTTTTTTTTGCATCCTTTACCTCTTTGCCATCATCATATGAAAGGGGTCGTCTGGGTTGTCAAAGTCGTTCGGTATTGCTACCTACAATATTTTATCTTACAATATTATTTATACTTTGTGTCCTTTGTTCCTGGATGAGCCTTCGATATGAAACTCAACCCTTAGGACGCTTGTAAAAAAGGTAACTGTATGCCAATCGGGAAATATCTCGTGCCGCTTCTCTCTCCTTTTTTTCTTTATTTTTCTCTCTCTCTCTCTCTTCCTTTTTTATTCTTCTCTCTCTCTCTCTCTCTCTCTCATTTTTCTTTATTTTTTATTCTCTCGCTTTCGCTTTCCTATTTTTTATCTCGCTCTCTCTCTCTCTTTTTCTCTCTCTTCAACCTCAATGAGTATTCCCTATATGTATTTTTTAATACACACAATTAGTACAACCGACGTTTTTTCCCTTTGTAAATTATTCAGATTCAGTTTGCAGCTTCATTCTCCACTGCACTCTTATCATATAAATGCACTGTAGTAGATTTTGTATTCTTCGATGATGCAGATAAGAACGGCTGCTGCCATTCACGAGCACGGGAAAAACACCGGGAGCAGAGGTTAGTTATTGGTGGACGGACGTTTTTTATGCATGAATTTTAATCCCGCTCCCTGGAATTTTTCTACTCGGAAATCCATGGGAAGTTCTGGATCTTCCCTGCAAGATACCCCAGTTACATTTAGTATTTTTACTTCGGAGTTGCATTTATTTTTAGTGGATTTTTAGGAATTCATCAATGAAAAATTTAATTTAATTCCTGCTTTTTTTCAACGAAAAAACCACTTGTTTCTCAAGATTTTGAATTAGAAAATTAATACAAATTTAATTTTTTTAAATTTAGAAATTATTTTAAATTTGACAATTTCAAGTGAAGAAATTACTTAAAATTTGACAATTTCAAATGAAGAAATTACCTAAAAATAGACAATTTTAAAACAAGAAATCAAATTATTATTTAACAATTTAAAATTAATAAATTACTAAAAATTAAATTTGTTAAGCTCAAATATTAAGAATATTTTAAATACAAATTTACATAATAATATTCTTAAATGGAGAATTGAATTGAATCCCCAGAGGAGAAAACAAGAGCAGATGAAATATTTGAAAGAAGGTGAAAAACTGTAGGGCACATAAAATTTCATTGCATTTCCACGCTCTGAACTCTGAAGCCCATGGAGGGACGTATGGATGAAAGATCAATGCAACTATATATTGTTATTATTATTATTCAAAAATACTGTATTGAAAACTGAAGGGGTAGGATTTCTGTATTTGTATTTATAAGAGGATTGGATTGGATTGGACCCATCGCAGTTTATCCTTTTTCCTCTCATCAATATTCAATCGAACTTTTAGTTTGCAACGGTCAATCTCCCTGTTCGTATTTGCTTCGCCCTTTGGAAAATAAAATCTGTGTCTGTTACTTTTCTATTTTTTTTTATATATTCAGCATTTGTTCTCCGTAATCTTCTCATAATGGAATACACAGGAAATTTTTTCTAGTCTTGTATTTCTCATTTCTATACACATGAGTATTTATTTTTTCTTTAGGAATTTTTAAATTTCCAGTGAAAAACAAATTTAGAATTTTGTAAGTAGGAAAAATTGTAGTTTTACAGCAATTTTGTTGATTTTGTAATTTTAATAATTTTTGTATACAATTAGAGAGTTTTGTAAAATAATTGTGTTAGTTATACAGACAAAATTGTGAATTTGCAGATAAAATTACAATGGTAAATTTCCTAGAGAAAATGTGGATTTTCAAGCAAGATATTTAAAGAAAATTTTAGATTTACCAAAAAACATTGAAATTTAAGGCCAAAATTTTTTTAAATTATAAGAAAAATCTAAATTGTACTCGAGAAATTTTTAAATTTACAAAAAAAAAGTACTAAAACGCTGCAGGAAAAATTGTGGATTCGGGAAAAAAATGGAAAAGCATAATAGTGAAAGTTGATTAATTTGTTTACAAAATCCTTGAATTAAAATAAATGTGTGAGAAAATAGTGAGGAAGAAAACAAAAAGGAAGATTGAATGTGTACTTATTAATTATGCGGGTCGCGGCCATGCAAAAAAGGATTTGTGTATAGTCAAATAGTAGAGTTGTTCGGATCGATTCGGGAGGAACGAAGTGAAAGTTTGATGCGCGTACGCTGGAGAACAATCCCATTTTCCGACGGAGAAACTCCCCGACTTTTTCGCCCCTATTCATTCATTTGCTGCCTGGAAATCTTGAACGCCATGATTAAAACCCGGGTTTTGTACATATGACAAACTTTTATATGAGTCTGTATATACGTACGTTCCACACACATGGGGGGAAGAAGCTCCTAAAAATTCCACACATGTGATTGTACACTGTGAGCAAAAACATTATACTGACGAGCTAAAAACACGGGGGAGAAACACTTGCAAATGAGAAATAAATGCATTAAATTATTTAGAAATTGGGATTTTTACTGGGAATTACATTGAGAAATATTGTAATTCTTATGGGAAATTAACGTGTGTGAAAATTTAAGCTTGTGTGGAGGAATTTAGTGGGGAAAGTATTTAAAACATTTTGGGGGGAAATCAAAAAATTGACGTTTTTATGGAAAATTAACATGTAAAAAGCTAGTTTTATAATAGGAAATTAGCATGTAAAAAAGTTAAATTCTAATAGGAAATTAGTATGTAAAAAAGTTAAATTCTAATAGGAAATTAGTATGTAAAAAAGTTAAATCTTAATAGGAAATTAGCATGTAAAAAAGTTAAATTCTAATAGGAAATTAGTATGTAAAAATAAAAAGTCTAATAATATTTTAGCATGTACAGATGTGAAAGGATGGGAGAAAATAAACGTATAAAAATCTAATGGCGGGGTAATTTCGGGAATTAGATTAAAAATCCCATTAAAATGCTCATCGAGTTGGAGAGGTTAAGATGATACACATTATAAAAGTCAAATCCCGTCTCCCTTTCTCCGTCTGACATGTAAATTACGTGAGTCGACGACAACGCTCTCTAATCTTAAGTCTCATTAACTCAGCACTTCCTCCCATCACTCCAGCTATAAAATTAGCCTCGCTAAATTCCGAGAGCGGGAGGAGACTTTTACAGTCATTAAAGCATCTCAGGATGACTATCTTGCACCTCGTTTCCAGTTTTATAGTCTTGTCCGCATTTCGGATTTGTCTCTTTAATTTTTTAATGATGGTAATTTTTAATGTCAAACAGTAATATTTTGCTTTTATGGTATAGTTATTTTTCATTTGACAATTGTTTGTATTCATTGGCAATGTTTAAATTATTTTGTAGTGTTTGTATTTATTTGTGTACATATTTTGTACTATTTTTGTATTTATTTGTGTACATATTTTGTACTATTTTTGTATTTGTTTTATTTTGTACTATTTTGTTTTTTTTATTTTGTACTATTTTTGATTTTGTACTATTTTTGATTTTTGTTAATTTGTACTATTTTTGTTTTTTTATTTTATACTGTTTTTGTTTTTTTGTTTTGTACTATGTTTGTTTTTTTTATTTTGTACTATTTTTGTATTTTTATTTTGTACTATTTTTGTTTTTTTATTTTGTACTATTTTTGTTTTTTTATTTTGTACTATTTTTGTATTTTTATTTTGTACTATTTTTGTATTTTTATTTTCTACTATTTTTGTATTTTCATTTTGTACTATTTTTGTGTACATATTTTGTATTTATTTTTGTACTATTTTTGTATTTTTTTATTTTGAACTATTTTTGTATTATTTTGTACTATTTTTGTACTATTTTTGTATTTTTTGTATTTTGAACTATTTTTGTGTTATTTTGTACTATTTTTGCATTCTTTTGTACTATTTGTGTATTATTTTGTACTATTTTTGTAGTAGTTTTGTATTATTATTATTTCTTTATTTTTGTATTATTTTATTTACTTGTTTTTGTACTTTTTTGTGTTATTATTTTTTATTCATTTTATGTATTTGTTTCTGTACTTTTTTTGTGTGATTATTTTTTATTTATTGTTGTATTATTATTTTTACTTATTTTTGTATTATTATTTTTACTTATTTTTGTATTATTATTTTTACTTATTTTTGTATCATTATTTTTACTTATTTTTGTATTATTATTTTTAATTATTTTTGTATTATTATTTTTACTTATTTTTGTATTATTATTTTTCATTTATTTTTGTATTATTTTTTTTATTTATTTTTGTAATTTTTTGTGTTATTAGTTTTTTTTATTTTTGTACTATTTTTTTATTATTTTTGTATATAGTTTCGTATTTTTTTTTGTTATATTTTTTGTTTATATGTATATATTTTATGTATCTTTTCTAAATATTATATTTAATTTTTATTTATCTTTTAATTTGAACATAGGTGTAAATAAATGTCTGACAGAACAGCTCGAGAGCTTACTAAAACTTAGACATTAGAAATTGCATAAATAAAAAAGACTTTGCCGGTATGTTCCTACTACATTGTAGTAATCCGATTGACAAGGAATTATTCATAAAAAGTTTTTTCCTGCTCTACATTTTAACCCGTGAGTGGCACGTTCCCTCCAGATTTTTTGTTCCTTCCTGGAAAAAAAGGCCTTTGTTCCGTAAATATATATTTAGTGTCCTTTGTAAGTTCAGTGTCGGAACGTTTTTATTAGCACCTTTTGCTCTTTCTCTTTATTTCTCTGACGCTCCTCTCTGATTATTTTTTTAATGTCTACAACATGGGGATCCTGCCTCCTCTAAGCGGCCCTGCATCTCATAAAAGTTGATGAGAATTTCGGGAGTCGTAATGGCCGGAGAGTTTAATGTCAAAATCCTGTTTACCTCTGATGCTTCCTCTCCTTTTTTTTCCTTCTCCGCACTCCAACATGTCATCCTCAGTACTTACACGCGGCATTAACTTTTCCTGAATACTAATGACATTTTATTTCTCCTCCGCCCTCCTCAAGTCCCGGATAATTACAAGCCCAAATACTGGAACATATTGGACGCTACAAAGTCTTTTTTCGGGGAAAATATTATTATTTTTATTATTAGTATTACGCAAATTGAAACCTGCGAGGCTTCGGGAACAACTCTGGAATTGAAAATTGGAAAGATATAATTCCGACAAAATTAGGGAAATAAAGAGCAGCCGTTTTGAATTAAAATGAGAAAAATTACATCGTGGAAATAAATCCGTAGAAATTAAGCTCCAGGAATGGAAATTTGAATTAATTTTAGGAAATGAGAAATACTAGAATTGAGAATTTGAAGAAGAAGCAAAAAAGTAAATCACCCGGAAAAAAAATAATTTAATATATTTTTTTTTAAATTGACCAGAACACAAAAATGGGGAAACGTAAAAACGTTTGTAAATTAAGTATTTAAAAATATGTTTTTAAATTAAATGTAATATTTCTTAAAAGATAAATATTTTAAAATTTAATTTTGTGAAAATTAAAATTATTTTTTAAAAACAAATAGTTTTTTTGTAAATTTAATATTTTGTAAATAAAATGTAGTTTGATAAATTTTTTAATTAAAGTTTATTTATTTAGCTAAATAATATTTTTGTAAATTATAATTACTTATTTTTTAAGCTAAATGTTTTTTAATTTTTTAATTAAATTTTATTTATTTAGCTAAATAATATTTTTTAATTGAATTTAAAAAAAAACAAAATCCTTGGATAGTGGAAATGGAGAGGTACAAATGAAATTATATTAGAAATCCCCTCAAAATAAAAAATACTCTTGACTTTAACCAGGGAACGCAAAAAATTAAATCCCTGAAAAAATTAATAATTGAAAAAACTCTCAAGTAGATCCCAGCAATGGGACAGAGAATGCTGTAATCGCATTAATAAAATCAACATCAAAATCGAAAATTCCCATCCTCCGCCTCCTCCATTGCTCTTATAACAACGGGAAACTTTAGGAGGAAATATTGATGGGAAAATTTGTGGAGAGGCAAGTGGCATAAAGCCGATGATAATAATGGGATGGTTGAAGAGCAATGGGTTGATTGTCGGTGGCTGGGAACGAAAATGTCATGATAGCGATAGAAATATAAGTTCTCCTTGCAACGAAAGAATGAGCACGAATTTGAAAAGAAAAGTCCTTTCTCTCTCTCTCTCTCTCTCTGTCGCCAGAAAAGTGAAATGCCAAAATCAGAAATGGTGGGAAATACATGGCAAGACATGATAGCTCTAGAAAAGCGAATGAGTCACGATTGTTTCGTTTCTCCTCATTGTTTGCATTGCTTTACATAGATTCCAGCATTAAAAAGCATTGATTCGTTTTTAATTCAACATTTTTTATTTGATACAATTCGTTTAAAATGTTTTATTTCATTTTTTTATTTTAAAATTACTTAAAAATGTATATTTAAAAATATGCTTAAATTAATTTTATAATTTAAAAAAAAATTAAATGTAATTTGTAGGTAAAAAAATATTAAATATAGTTAAATAAATATTTAAAAAACTCCTGAAAATTTAATTTTGAAAAATTAAAATGAATGTAAAAATATCTGCATGTCAATTACATACGAAAATTGAGAGTATAAGATATTTGATAATTTACAAAGGGAGAATAACATTATAAAATAGGAAAAAAACAGCTGAAAGGACTTTGTTTGCCAGAAATATAATCAGTTTTGTTAACCCGAGCAGTTTCCAACTTCTGTTGCTTGCGAAGCTAATAAGAAATGCTAAACACGAACTTGCCGGAGAAGGAAATATACTCCTTCCAATGCAAGGGAGAATTCCTTCTGTTCTAGACTTTGTAATGAGAATATCATTCAGACTTCTTTCTTTCCTTTCGTTACATGCAAATTGACTTATTTGCACTGAATGCCATGACAGCTTCATGAGCTTTCCCTTCTCAAAGAATAAATAAATTGCGGCAACCATATTTTTTCACCCTCGCCTATCGTCTTCCTTTCCCAGCTCATCTTTATTATCCTTCTCCATTTTCATTCAAGTTTCTCTGTTTGGGAAATAAATTTTTATATGCACAATATTTATACGAGTTTATTCCTCTGATCCATATTTTTATGTTGTAGTTTTTGTGAATCAAGGATATTGTCTAGAGAAGATTTCTGAGGGAGTATTGAAGGGGAAATTTTCTTTTCGCGGGGTTCATCGTATGGAGAGTATGTTAGGGAGATAATGTAAGATAGAAAAAATAAATATTGCTAAAAAATATCTATATTTCTGAAATGCAAACTAAATAGTAAATAAACTATAAAATAAATAATGAAATCCACAAAACCATTAAAAATAAAAAATGCTAAAATAAAAACAAAAATTTATCGTCATCAGTACTAAAGCCCATCCATCTCCCGTCATCGAATTACAGCAACACTGGATCCTCCCAGAAACAAAGAGCGATTATTTGTATCTTAATCCCGGTCTTACCCAACATTGTATTTTATAACATAATGAGCTCGCTGGAAGAGCGCAGTCTAATGCAAATCCGTCGGCAATAACGAAAGCAACGACAAAACAAGGCCGAAAGTATTGAATTTCCGGACTGCCACAAATCTGTCGTAAACAATAATAAACTATCCTACCCAATGATCAGCCTATACCTTCATTTTTGCATTTCGTATTACCTGCTATCTTGTATAATACTGTATTTGTTATACGCAGATTATATTACAGAGATTTGCATTTATTCCCTCCTGTCCTCCACAATGTAAACTCCACACTAACGATAAAACCTGACAGACAGGTAAAAGAGATAATATCTGTACTTTAGCATAAGTTTTGTCTGTGAGAAGAGATTAAAGTTTTGTAATAATATTTCGGAATAAAAGGTTTTTTGTCACCATGAAATACAAACTGTATTTCACGGTGACAAAATGAATTTGATATGAACTCCTGAAGATACATATATATATGATATGAAAGTACATATAATGCTTACAAAATAGCAAAACGTTTATAGAACCTGCTTATTATGAAGTGCGAGAACATGGCTAAATGGCCCAGGAGTGATGGAGATTAGTGGGAAAAGAATGGAAGATTTACATTCCGACCAGAGGATTACACTCCAGACGCGATATCATAATCGAGCTCATAGTCACGTTATGGAACAATGAGACTCGCGGTTTTTTATTTTTTTGGAGCGTGGCTGCTTGTTTATTTGTTCATATTATGTATATACATAATCTTTTTTATGTCGTTTTTCACCGTACTTCTCATAGTCCTATGCTTATGCTCTTGTGCACGTTATATTCATATACATACCATATATGCATATAAGATTATATTAAACACACGTATAAAATAAGTTTGAACAAACTAAAATTAAAGTATCCATATACTTTATAAGCATGGAAGTCCTATATTCAAGTATCTACACATGAATACTCTATTTAAGTATCTACACA
>JAQGAK010004429.1:0-12261 GCA_034696945.1 Lipothrix lubbocki
TGAACAAAACTAAAATAGCGCTTTTGCAAATTAGCTGAAAAAAAAATTAGCACCTATGCTGGTTTAACCGACGATATGTTTCATGTTCGCATATTTATTAAGCATAAAAAAACCACCATGGTTTTTTTGTAGTGTCCGAAATGCTGTCGATCTTTTTGTTCCTGACCCGAATAATACAATCTATAACTGACATATTGACTGTCAGTTACATCATCGTGGTATTCGGGTCAAGGTTGTTTTTCTGGTGCGTTGAGGTCCGTGGGCGAATTCCACATGGATCCACTTTTTCGACCACTTGCTTGGAACCCGTTGCCGTACCATAGAGTGAGACCTGAAAAATAATCCACAATATTTATTATACATAAACGTGATCATCAGGCAACTCAATTTTTTGGCCTAAGTTTAGCATTATTTTGGCCTAAGTTTTCATGTTTTTTTTATTTCGCAATTTCGTAAATACATTAGAATAATTGTATAAAACGGGTTTTCATGATAACTTAAACAAATTTGGAGGTTATTTGTAACTTGTTCTTTAAAATATGGCATCGATTATTTTTATATCAAGATTTTGAAATTCTAAATTGATAAATAATAATATAATAAATGATAATAAATACAAATTTTTGTCTTACTTGAATTACCAAAATTAAATATTTCGACTTTTTCACTGAATTTTCCAAAATCTAAACGAAAATGAACGTTGCGTGCAAAATATAAATTAATTTAACAAAAAATAAAGACAGAGTATAGAGACGAGGTGTGGCGTATATATAAGTATATATTAGTATGTGGTCGTCACGAGTTAACTTTTAAAATGGGAACCTAATCTTGAATACTCGTTTCCCGTCAGTAGATAAGATAGTAGAAAGATCATTGATACTACAACGTAGAGCGGACTTGCACCATCATGTTTATACTACTCTGGTACTTAGCACTTTGGGGGCATCTCTCGCCAGATATTTAAACAAATTTTGATTAGTGTGCACAGTATTTACTAACAATATCCTTAGCTATTGGTGCCGCTGGTCCAGAGAGCTTATTTGAGAGAATAATAACTAGCTGTGTGTTCAACCTTCAATTTTTGTTCCAATCTCCAACAATTAAATGTTGTCGTACAGAATTCCAAGAATGTGTCATTAATTATCACACTCTCAGTTTCCATCCCCAAAAATGTGAAGCACATTTTCGTGTCACCAGCAGAACTTGCCGGATTAAATTAACCTCCAACATCATGATCAAAGTCAATACAAAACATTTGAAACCCAGAATTTTGAATATGCATTACTTAAACAAATGTGTAACTTGTTCCATTTTCGTTGCATTTCTGCAGGAAATTTTCTTAAATAAATTCTCATTAAAGAACCAGATTTAATGTATGTAGAGTGTGCTTGCAAATTAAAACTTTGCTAATAATCATAAAATTTTTGAAACGAAGATAACATGTTCTAGATCATTCCCTTAGCTTCCATTTCCGATAATGATCACGAAATCCTGTGGTACCGTGCATTTTGTGGTCTACAGTTCTACGGTAAATTGAAAATAAGCCCATAGCTGACCTTTGACTTCTCAGCAGAAGACTTACAAGATTTAAGGGAAATTGGACGCGGAGCTTATGGCATGGTTAATAAGATGATTTACCTTATCCTCAACGACGCTTGCTGTCAAAGTGAGTATCATCATAATGCACGCATTAGTCATAATATTTTTATAGATTACAATTTTGCCATTGGCGTTTTTCAAAGAATTTTACCTTTTGTTAGGTAAATAATTATTTTAATGATGTTAAATCAGATGATCATTAAATTAACGAAGATAAACTGAAATCCTGTTTAGTCAGATTCTAAAATTCCTGTTCGACTAATCCGATACCCAAACGGACATATTCACCTTTAAATGTTTTCGAAATCGAGGTGGAATGTTTTAGAGGCAGTTTCGTATAATAATGTCCGATTGTTCGAAGAAAATAGCAATAATCATCCATAGAATCCAATCAAGAAGAACGCAATTTCACAATTTGGAGACAAATTCTTAAAAACGTTTAATTCTGATATGTTAATGAAAAATAATTTAAATTTATAGACAGAAACAAAGGCAGAAGTATGTCATCAAAACACATTTAAGCTTTACTATGAATAATAAAACAGTGGAATTTTACGGGCGTAAAAACGTCACAATGGAAGAAAAATAGATAATGCTCGCAAATTTGTTTTAAAATATAATAAAAAAATATATAAAATACAAATGCGTTTTAACATCAGCAACTATTTTTAAGCAAATAACACGTTAAATTTTGTGAAAAATAATCGGAAGACGTTAGGCTTCACTTGCTTTGACTTCATTAAAGACGACTGACGACGAGAACCAGGGTTAAAAAGATTCAAAGAAACATGAGGTATTTAAAAATAGTCATTTGAAAGTTTATTCAGTATAATTTTTCAATCTAGAATATATTATAATATCTCTAATTTATTATCTTTAAATAAAAAAGCCAAAGAAATTGAAAAAATATTTAATTAAATGATTAAGTTATTAGTAAAAAACAAATAGTAAAAACAATAAAAAATGTTTTTTGAATAAATAAAAAGGAGTTATAAGAATTCCTTGAAAATTAAAAATTAAATTATTGTATTTGATAAATAATAAACAAATAAAATTAAAAATAATCAATAATTAAAACAAAATAAATTACCAAACAATGAAATATACACTTTTATACTTTAAAACAGTAAAAAAACAAACAATCCAAAAAACTACAAAATAAATTATCATCAACATGTTTGAAAAAATGAACGATGGTTTTTGTATTTAATAAATTTACTGTTTTTTTAATATATGAATTAATTTATTACTTTTAACTACAGAGCATTGACGATTTTGTTGCTGGCAGCCATGGTGTGCTGCTTTTCCGGTGGTTTCTGGAAGCCAGCCACGGCTTATCCTCACTCCTACGATGACTATTACGACCTAGATATTTTTTTGGTGAGTTCAGTCTATATGTATTATGCAACCTTTACTACATATTTACACTGAATTTAAAATACCAACATTTTTCATTTAACAAGTTGTCATGTCAATGGTGCATAAATATTTATGCTGACAACGTCAAAATCAATTAGCCGTATTGTATTTAACCCGTTGTAACGCCATTAAATGTGGTTTAAATATTTAGCTATAAAGGTATAAATGCAATATTGGCAAAGTTAAGAAATATTAGCCTCTCTTTTGATAACGACTGAGAACATTAAGTAATGCAAAACTCTGCTCTTTAATATACAGCCACGAGGTAGCGGCTTTTATTGCAGTCAGATTGGAATCCCGTGTTACGTTACTCAAAGCTGCTGCGACGGCTTGCATTGTTTGAAGTTTGAAGGCAATTTGGTTTGTCAACAATATGCTGGGTAATTGCAAGGAAATCACAGCAAATATTACAGAATTTTACTTTGGGTGTGATATTTGATGTTTTAATCAATTGTCTACTCTTACTGATTTACAAATTTGACAAATGTAGTATCATGAATAAAATTTGATGTAGAGAAAAAAATCACCAAAAACTACAATTTTATCTTTAATACACCGAACATTACAATTTTCCTCCAGAGCCCTCATAGACATGCAATTTTGCTAGAAAAAAAACAATTTTGCTGGAAAATGCAAATTTGCCAAACCATTTAATGCCAAATAATATTCGCCAAAAATTTCTTTTTGCTCATTTGATTTTATTATTGCTTCACCATCTCTCATCAAACATTTTATCATCATCATTGTCAACTATTTTATCACAGGCTCTTTGAGACTACTAAATCACGTTGTAGTAATTATTAAAATTCCAATTTTTAATTTAAACCCCCAAAATAAAGTTGTTAATGACCGCCATGACCATAGCCTCGAATGTTGGCCTGAGCAGCGGCAGCGGCGGAGGAGGCCTTGTTGGCGGCGGCTTGAGCGGCGGCCAAATCTGCAAGAGCAGCTTGTTGCTTGGCGGCCAAGGCTTGAGCGTTCTGTTGAGCCTGGTAGGCCATTTGAGCCTGGGCAGCTTGGACGGCCTGGACGGCTTGGAGAGCGGCGGCAGCTTGTGCGGCGTGATTTTGAGCGGCTTGCGCAGCAGCGGCAAGAGCTTGAGCCTGTTGAACAGCCTGGACTTTGGTAGATTCCACGGCTTGAGTGGCCTGAGAGACTTGAGCTGCCAGGGTGGCTTCGGATTGAGCGGCGGCTTGAGCAGCTTGAGCGGCTTGAGTGATTTGAGCAGCTTGGGCCTGCTTGGCAGCAACGACGGCCTGGGCCTGTTGAGCGGCTTGAGACGCCTGAGCAGCTAAAGTTGCGGAAGCCTGTTGAGCAGCCTGGTAGGCGGCAGCACCTTGAGCTGCTTGAGCAGCCTTGGCTTGATTGGCGGCTTGTTGAGCAATAGCAGCAGCTCCACCAGTTCCCCCTCCATATCCACCGCCGCCACCGCCATAACCGCCACCGCCGGATCCGAAACCTCTCTTCGTACGTTGGTTAGAGTCATCTTCTCCCTTTGAGCTGCTCTCTTCAGCGATGGCGTAAGACACTATGGGAATCACACAAATCACTTTTAGGAAATCGGTCATCACACTTCATTTTTCTTCGATTTCTAATTATTTTTATTCAAAAATTTCTTTTTTAATTTTCTTTTCTAAATTGATTTTCTAATTAGAAAATTATTTAAAAAAATTGATCTTTAAACTTGAAAATAATTTGTATATTTGAATTTTTTATTTTAATGACAAATTACAATATTTGAAAATTGATTTTCTGATTAGATATCGCATTTGAAAACGTTTAATTCTCAAAACAAATTAAAATTGTATTTTTAAAGTTTTTAGTCGATACTGCTAAAAATTAGTAATAGCAGCCAAATCTTCGTGTTCCTGAACAGTTGAATAGCTTAATTTTTCAGACAGAAATTCATTTCCTGAACAAACGTAATAAAATATTTGCAGGCTTTGTTTGCTAAACCCCGTTGGATTAATAGTTGGTTAAATAATTTAAAAAATCCCAGCTGTATCTTACCAAAGAGAACACAGACAACTAGGATTTTGCAGGATTGCTTCATCTTGGAAGTTATGGTTTTTGTTTTAAAAAAAAGAATTTAGAAAAAAATATCAAGGTATTTAAATTTAAAAATTGGATTTAAAATTTAATCCCCGTATATTTTGAAAACTGCAGATGAAACGGCTATGAAAGGATGAAAACGAGAACTGATGCTGGGGAATTATCCCGCAAACGTATTTATACTTGGATGGGAAAATACTCCCAGAAAGCAATACCAATCAGCTCTAATATAATGATTGTATATATATATAAGTATAGGAATACTTACTTAGTTTTAGTAAACCCAAATAAATAAATAATTAAACAAGCCCATAGGAAACGCGAGAAGAAAGATGAACATTTACAAGAAATCGCGTGTAAAATAGCATGTAAACCATACTACCTATAGGGGCTTCTTAAGGGATCAATTTCTTGCTCTCATGTTGTGGGCAAAATGCACAATTAATGCACCTAATTAATTGTCATTAATTGTGAGCTCATCGATAGCAAATGCGAGAGAGAGAGAGAGAGAGAGAGAGAGAGAGAGGGAAAAAAGTGTTTGGATTTAGAATCACAAGTATAAGAAAACACATGGAAAACATAGGAAAAAGCCATCAGAGCAACAAAAACAACATGCAAAATCCCTTGCAACAATACGACAAAAATGCTCCAAACAATGTGGGCACAATATGTGTGAATACATGAGAGACCATATGTGACTGAATGGGGCACAATGGACAAAGATCCGAAAAGGCACGACGACGTTGTCGTCGACGACAGCAAGTGAGAGTTATTTGTTGTCGTTGTTATTTTGCTGTTACTTCTGCATTTTTGGGGGCCTACAACAAGCACATTACTAGTAAGAAACTGAAGCATAATGTTAATCGTTACAATTATGTTTGTAGTAATTACAATTAGACAGTGGAGGGATTATTCTATCCAAAATAGAAGGAATTATATTGTCGCTACAAAATTGTAACATCAAATCCCACCTATTGCACTTTTACTTTTTTACCAATTTACCACACATTCTGTATTTAATGGCACTTGCTTATGCATGTATCTATACATATACATACATATGAATATACAGCGTATACATATACAATATATACATATACATCAGTATACATACAGTATACATACAGTATATACATACATACATCTACATACACCTTCATCACTTTTCTTTCACAGGATTTTTCTGCACACAACAATCCACTACAATGCATAAGTGTTACATTCATGTACATATATGAGCCGTTGTTATTTTCTTCCACTTATTGTCATCGTCCTCGTGAGTAGAGCAGTGGGCTCATACCAACGGTTCATCATCCTGACCTTTTGTTTTAGGGATGAAAAGAGGATTTAAAAAGGAATCCTGAGTCAGAATCGCACTTGCTGTTGTTATTGTTCCTTTAAAATCTTGTATTTTTGTATCTTTACGAAATCCTAACGCAGTGTTGTAGAGTAGCATGGCAGATACATAAATAGCGATTTAACTTGGATTAACATTGCAATTATATGTTTACATATGTACTTCTTGTATATGTCAATAGCATATAAAGTATACATATGTTACATATGCAAAGTATACATTTGCACATTGCTTTGTTAATCTGTATACGTAAAATTTGGCATGTTTTTCAAATGGAGACAATTGACCTAATGTGGAGAGACCAATTTCTCACACTTTCCATACTCACCGCTACTTATTCCCGTTGTTGTAATTACTAGTTGTAACACTTGCCTGCATAATAATAAAATAAAAGTTTACTCATTATGCATTTTTCCATAAAATAAAGGTTGGAGGTTTATTGTATGTAATGTACATATATATGTATGTGTATCTCTCTCTCTCTCTCTGACTTCCTTTTACTCCCTAGATTTCCATGCCATGGGGTTACGGAATTCTATTTAACGGTGACATTACGCAGTTTGTCATTACGTATTCAATTCGGTGTGTTCACTAAATATAAGACGACGTTTCATTATTATGGAGGGATCTACATCGAATATTCGTGAGTTGGATGTACATTATGTATGCAGATATTTGATTGCAAACAAACAATATTATTCAATAGTGTACATAATAATGACAACTCCGTTGGGATTGGATGATTTCGTTTTTATATTACGTGAATCTCTTATATATTGCGCTATAACAACAACATGTGTTGGGGGATTGATTGTATAGAATAAGTAGAGCCTTTAAATTTATTTGTCTTCATATATAGGAAAAACTTTTCGGCTGTAACTGTGACGATTACGACAGTTTCCGAGAGCTGTGCAGAATTAGATAATAATCGCCATTTATATTACAACAGTTTCATCGGGATTAACTTCCTTCTCAAGCGATGACATATATTTTATATACGTACATTTACTTTTCGTTATTTTAATAGAGGAAAGAATTTCAAGCTAAATTGAAGTAATATAGAGGTGATTTAACATACTTAAATATGGTTATTGTAATGAATTTGATATACATACCATTGAATAAGTCATTTGTAGTATATAATTATTAGGAATTTAACATTGTACTGTAGTTCATTATTACGAATTAATAATAGACGTAAATAATTCTGTGTGTATATTTCCAATTTTTACTATAAAATTGTTTTGGTCCTATTGGAACATTTTTCCTGGAAATGTCGAATAAAAGTATATAAAGACGTTTAGGGTCATGTCCGTTGACCTCAGGCTCATTTATTGTTACGTTTGTATAGAATTTCAGAGCTTTATTGTTACGTTTGTATAGAATTTCAGAGCTTTATTGTAACATTGTTGCATATTACGTTGCATGAATGGAGTGAGCTATGGGTGTCTGAACTTATTTTCTAAATTACTCAAATTCAAATTCGGTAAATGTAAAAGTAGGACAGATTTGTTTTGACGACAGACTGTCTAGAGGATTTTCTTAGAATTGCATCTCCTCAGGGAGCAAGAGAGTGAATACACTTGTTTGGATTCATCATTTCTGCAGGAGCTGCATGTGTACTGTCGACCTAAATTTTATTACTTAACTTGCTTAATTCATCCGTAATAATGCAAAGAAACTAAAGTAAAGATTCCCAATACATTTGGGTACGTTGATAAATACAAACAATTTTAGGATCTTTAAGCAGCTGATTTTATTATTTTAGGTTTACGCCGTTGGTATAGTAATCAATGCATCAACGCAGTTTCTACCGCTTATGTGCGATTGCAATGGTAAATAAACGAGATAGTCACTTTTGCATTCCAAACTTTAAAAATAATATTCGGAAGCTGCAGTCATTCTTGCATATTAGAGACTGATGCTTACTCTACCTATGGGTATGTAAAATAACATTGATTATTCCGACCTTTTGTTTTTCACAGTCGGCCGAATAAAAATGGGAATTGGATGGAATGTTTCCACTCCTCATTGGGTACACCATGACGACGAAGATTATTTTGTTTTCGATGACTCCAGAGTGCGAACGGCTCTATTTATTCTCTACACTATCGTCTTCATCTTTTGTTTTTTTGGTAAGAATTTTCTGTATATCTCTAATAGAGATTCTCTATGATTTATACTAAATTTCGAATAAATTTGCACGAATTTGTAGATTATCTTAAAATTTATAGTGTTTTTTCTTATCTTGGAGTGTAATGCTCCCATGACATTCAAAGGGGAACGTATATTAAATGTGAATGGCGTACATAATTCCCTTGTATTGAGCTTGACGTTAGGATTCAGGGCAGTATAACTTTATTTCCTTTGTATGCACAAAGCATATAAGTATATAGTATTGAAGTGTTTTTCACATTCATTCGTCACGTGAAAATCGGTGTTCCCCAGGTGGTTTTATTTATTACAAGTGGGAATAAGAATTTTATGAACAATGACTTCCGTTGAAAATACTATAATAAATACAAATCTTTTGTATTTCTGTGCGTATTTCTCCGTATTTTTGTCTAAATGTATCATTATTATATTGCATAACAGAGTTAGAACGAAAGCTTTGATGTCATAAATACAAATTTCTGAATAAAACCCATTATGTAAATAAATAGAAAGCATGAAGAGTATAGAATATTCTATGAATTTTTCCGCCAAAAATACAATAGAATACAACTTATTGTTCAACATTCCGTGTTATTATGTCCATTTTCCAGGGAATCTCACCGTCGTCCTAGTAATGCGACTCCACTGGAGAATGCGGAGCGTAACTAAATTCTGCTTGGGCAATCTTGCTTTTGCCAATCTCTGCGTCGGGGTATTCTGCATCTACCAAAACCTCTCTCTGTATTTGATGGACAGGTGAGTGAGTAATTTAATAGAAAAGTGATACGTCCAGCATCACTGCATGCTTTGCTGCGCAATTTGATAAGTATGAATTAATGGACTGGTTAGGAATTGAATGATGGTCGTTATTGATACGTCAAACAATGTCGTTCAAACGTGCGTTGTGCGGTCATCAGCGCTTAATTAATTACTTTGACATTTCTCCAAAAAACAGTACTAGATTTTCTCTAATATTCTATCTCACAATGACCACCTGAATTTAATAAAGTATTGGTTACTAACGTGGTCACGCGCTATAAAGATAGGGATGAGGTATTTATATTGCAGTTTTTGATGAAATGAAAGCGAAACCGCAGAACAAAGTGAAATGATAATGAGTCGTCACATTATGTAACGTAATCAAATGTAATTTCATACGCTGCACGCGCAGGTGAATTTTCTTTGTTGTCAAAAACTTATTCGGACGATGACAATGTTGTTTATTATATTACATAACAGATCCATTTGTACAATGACATTTTATTTTTAATAAGTCAGAGCGTTAATTAGTGAAGCTACTAGTTAATTATATTTTGAAGGGTTTGCTGTAAGCATTTTGTTTTTGCATGATTTCAGCTGGTTCTTTGGGACGGTACTGTGCAAAATGTATCACTTTACAAACAGCTTGAGTCACACGGCGTCCGTCCTCATCCTCGTCGTGATCTCTGTGGAGCGCTATTTTGCCATTCTCCATCCTTTCAAGTGTCGACGGATTTTGACGATTCAAAGGCTGAGGGTAAATACGCTTTTATATACTACAATAATAAAGTTTTCAGT
The DNA here is from genome assembly GCA_034696945.1 of Lipothrix lubbocki. Taxonomy (NCBI): domain Eukaryota; kingdom Metazoa; phylum Arthropoda; class Collembola; order Symphypleona; family Sminthuridae; genus Lipothrix; species Lipothrix lubbocki. The sequence goes on from JAQGAK010004429.1 coordinate 10,139, forward strand.
GTCGTCTTTCTTTCCTGCCTGCTAATTATTTATGCATTCCCTTTGATTCTTTGATGGCTTATTAAGTAACAGGTAATATAATAATACCTTTCCAGTTTTTAAATCCTCCTGAGTTTTGATAAATTATGAGATATAATAAAAGGAATTAAATTTCATGTCTTGAATGCGTGTCAATATATTTAATATTATTTACTGTCTACTGAATTCAAAGGTAGACGTTACAATTTCTGAGTTTAATTGAAATAATTAGGTCACGTGTTAAATTACAGATGATTAATATTAAGTATGGGCTATTTTTTAAAATATTATTATTATTTTATTTGTATTATTTAAAAAAATATTGTTGTTATTTGTATTATTTAAAAAAATATTGTTATTATTTGTATTATTTAAAAAAATATTGTTATTATTTGTATTATTTTAAAAAAATATTGTTATTATTTGTATTATTTAAAAAAATATTATTATTATTTGTATTATTTAAAAAAATATTATTATTATTTGTATTATTTAAAAAAATATTGTTATTATTTGTATTATTTAAAAAAATATTATTATTAATATTATTATTATTTACAGGTTATAATTCTGGCAGTGTGGATCTCGAGCGCCCTGCTGTGTTCCCCAAGACTGTATTACATAGTAACAATAAACAATGTACTCCTAGGACCAAAAGGCGAGGCACCCAAATACGAAATAATTTGTTCGATTGGCTCGAGTCTGTTTGACTCCCAGACGGCGGACATGATGCAATTCCTCCTGCTATTTGCCCTACCACTTATCATAATAACAATTTTGTATACGAAAATTGCATTTTTCCTCCGAGAGCGCCAAGCTTTCCCTGCGTCCTTCCCCAGATTTTCCTGCTCGGATGGACGGAGCCGGACGGATGAGCCCAATTCTGACACGAGTTTGTCCATCTCGCAAGAAACCGCAAGTAGCGTAGGGGGTTTGAGGAAAATGTCTGTGATGGGGAGGAAATCCAAGACATTTTTCAAAAGTAGTAAATCAAACAACAACAAGGAGCAAACACTTAAACGAGTTTTGACTCGGCAAAGAGCCAGCGTCCCAAGCTGCAGCAACAATTCTCAAGACTCAGCAATTATTCAGCAGAAATGCACTTGCACGTTGACTAACGCAATTTCCGAGGACGTGAAGACGGAGACGTCGGAAAGTGCATGTAATAAAATTATCTCAGAGAAAGGCAAGTCAGCCAGGAAGGCTTTTGTGGAGATGGGGAATAATTCTAAGGGGCCGAGTCGACTGCACCAAATCCAAATTAAATTCACGGGAACACGTTCCCAGAGAAATTCCTTCGGACTCTTTTGCTACAGAGGAAGCGTGACTGCACTCCCCTGCAGGCACCGCGGCGTTATACGTATGCTAATCCTCATCGTGGTCACCTTCGCAATCTGTAATTTACCTTTCCATTTGAGAAAGATCTATCAGCATTATTTACACACTCCAGCCTATGACAGTATTTGGACCGAGTTGTCCACGCCGTTCACGTTCCTACTCATGTATGTCAATTGCGCCATCAATCCCTTCTTGTATGCTTTCATGAGCCAAAGTTTCAGAGCTTGTGTAGCGGATTTTTTTAAATGTCAGCTACGGAAACCTACTTTTTTATAATTCAGGGTTAATCTATGATTAATTCCATAATTTATTATTTATTTTCTGTAATTGCCGTATTACTTTCACAAGTTTATTGATCATTTTCTGTAATTTATAATTTTTTTTTGTAATTTATGAATTATTTTTTATTAATATTTTTGTATTAGAAAAGTTTCATTTATGCTAACTGTCATTTCGTTATATGTAATTCTGGCATTTATAAATGTTTTTACAATTTTATAACTTCGGTATATTTTTGTTATTAAATTAACAACTTGTCGTAGACACTGAATTTAATAATTTTTTAATAACTGTTATTTTATTGGTAACGATTTTGGTTATTTCCAATACAATAATAGAGATTTTTGTGTTTGTGAAATATTAATCAGTAATTTCAGACTTATCCTGAAAGGAAAATAACTGAATTTTTTAAAGAACCCCGAAAATAGCCAAAACTGATAGTTTGCATCAAAATAGACCCATTTATGCGAAAAAAGAATTATTTTTCA
>JAQGAK010004430.1:0-12250 GCA_034696945.1 Lipothrix lubbocki
GCTGGAAGATCAGTCATTATTGTACTGAAGCTGGAATAACACGTTAATAAAGACATACAATACAATACAATACAATATTCACATGCATAGTAGTATATATAGTATTTGTGTATAAATAAATACTACTATACTGTCATTTTTAATTAAAGGCGGCCGCGGCTTGAAAACAAGTAAAAACAAGCGCTTTACGCACTTAAGTTTAAAATAAAATAATTTGTATTTAAATAAATTTAGAAACGAACAAAAAAATTTACAATGACGATTGCAATTACAAATACATTTACCAGAGTTTTACGATTAAGCTTACAACTACATTTGCCAGAGTTCTACAATTACGCTTACAATTACAACTACATTTTCCGAAATTTTACGATTACGGTTAAAATTGCAACTACATTTGTCAGAGTTTTACAATTACGATTACATTTACAACTACATTTTCTAAAGTTTTACTTTCTGAGTGTTTAAAAATAATTATAACAAAATTGTGGTAAATAGTTATATATTATTGCAGTGTTTATTTAAAAGCGAGCAAAAAGCACTTATGCAAACTTAACAAATATAAAATAGCGCTTATGCAAAGTGGCTGAAAAAAAATCAGCACCTATGCTGGTTTAACCGACGATATATACTGTAAAAAGGACAGCAATAATCAAATTTAATAAAAATTGAAAAGAGATTTAAAAAATAATTTAAATAAAATACTAGACGTAATCAAAAATTAATCAATAGTAAATATAAATTAATAAAAAGTGAAAATAAATTAATAAAATTATTACAATTATTGATGTTAATACATATTACTAAACACTAAAAAACGAATAAAAAAATGTATTTAAAAAAATTAAAACAAAAAATGGAAAATCAATTCAAATAAAAAATTAAAAAAATAAATAACAAGAAATGTAATAAACAATTATGCAGAAATGTAAATTATTAAAATTTTCAAAAATCAATGAGACGTAAATCACTAAAATTTATGAAAAAATAATAAGCATCTAAGTTAAAAATTTACGAAAAAATTATTAAAATTTAATTTATATAAATGAAATTCTTAAAAAATTTCTAAAATTTAATAAAATGTATTCAATCTTGCAATTGAAAAATTAACAAAGACTATAAGCAACAAATGCAATTCATAAAAATAATTAAAGACCATAATTAAAATTCACAAAAAATTCCGAAAATATAACCTCAAAATTTATAAAAAGTTTAACTTACCAATAATCAATTAAAAATATAACTTAGCACTTAAGGCTCATAACATAACCGAAATTAATACTTATGAATGACTACTCAGCGGCTGTAAGTTGTCCGATTATTTCCACCTTCAGTTAGAATATACCGTCTCTTAAGATAGCAAGTATAGTGCAAGGAGTATATAATATAACTTTATATGATATACTTTTTGGTATAGTGCTCTTAAATTCTTTTCTTCAGTTGGTCCACTACAATTGGTTGGTTTCAATCGAATTGTTTGATCAATCACCTCCTCTCATTTAAAATTACTAAAATACAAAGTTTATTAACACGCACGTATATATTGCCACGGCATCTTTTAGGATACCATGTTTAGATTTTAGGAATTCAAAATAATATTAGTTTTAGTTTTAAGAATATTCTATTTATGATTTTATGAAGATTTTATCATAAATTCCCTCATTTAACTCGTTTTGTGGACATTTACCTGTGGCCAAGGCATATACAGGAAAACGGGCAGAAACCGAGAACATTCATATTTAAACCCTTCATAGCAAGCAAAAAATATAATTACTAGAACTGTGAAAAATAAATGCCCTCAAAGTAGAAGTTACAAAATACTTTTTCCATTTCACCAAAATAGAAGTTAAAAAATACTAATACATTTTTCTATGCATTTTCGACAGCTCTGATAATTACACAAAACGTAAAAACTTGCATAAATGTAGCAGCGTATATGTAGCTAACTCGTTCATATCCACCGAGGGAATTTTTTGTCCGCTGTAGTGATTTGCGATAATTTTAACAGACTTCCTGTCATTCGAGGTTAAACAGCCGAGGTGGAAATATGTACAATTTTTGTACAGTTTTCAACTTTTTGGCCTTGCACAATTTTTTGCCTGGAACATATTTTTGGAAACATGCCTGACAGGTAACTAAGAAATTTCATGTTATAATGGCATGGTATCGACTTCAAGCTATTGTCCCTACTAAATATTATTTTTTCAAAAAAACGTTTCAGAGAATTTCGATTAAATAGTTTTTTTTCAAATTTTGCAAATCGTGTTTGGCCGCTTTTGGACAGGACACTGACAAGGAACACACAATGAAACAATTGGTTTTCTAATTTTTGAAACAAATTGTTTTCTGATTTTTGAAACAATTTGTTTTTTAATTTTTGAAACAATTTGTTTTCTAATTTTTGAAACAATTGGTTTTCTAATTTTTGAAACAATTGGTTTTCTAATTTTTGAAACAATTTGTTGTCTAATTTTTGAAACAGTTTGGTTTCTAATTTTTAAAACAAGTTGTTTTCTAATTTTCGTAACAATTTGTTTTCAAATGTTTGAAACATTTTTCTTTCTAATTTTTGAAACAGTGTGTTTTATAATTGTTAAAACAATTTGTTTTCGAATTTTTAAATTAATTTGTTTTCTAATTTTTGAACAATTTGTTTTCTAATTTATAAAACAATTTGTTTTCAAATTTTTTAAACAATTTGCTTTCTAATTTTTGAAACAATATGTTTTCAAATTTTAAAAGAATTTGTGTTCTAATTTTTGAAACAATTTGCTTTTTAATTTTTGAAACATTGGTTTTCTAATTTTTAAACCATTTTGCTTTCTAATTTTTGAAGCAATTTGTTTTCTAATTTTTAAACCATTTTGTTTTCCAATTTTTGAAACAAATTGTTGTCCAATTTTAAAAATAGATTGGTTTATAAATTTGAAAACAATTTAATATCAAATTCAAAAAAGAAAATGTTTAACAAGGAAATGCTTCTTTTATTCGGCGATTTCATTTAAATAACTATTTTACATTTATTCAATACATAATATGTTAAATAAAAATTTCCGTTTTAAGTGGCCAATACATATCAAGTGGACATATTTTCGGGCAAGTTAGTGGGTTCACCAATCAGTAAGGGGTCATGCACATAGTACGTAACGCGAAAAATCCGATTTTTTTGACCACCGACCCCCCAATGTAACGCAATTAGGCATATATGTACCATGTTAAAGAATAGGCGCGTACTGACTAAACTAGCAAACGCCCACTATCGGTTGATTAGTTTATTTTTACATAATTTAGGTACATTCATAATTATACAGTGGAACCTCGCTATAAGAGGCCTCCATATAAGAGAATTCTCTCTATAAGAGATCCTTTAGGGTCGCACGTCATACATGGTTATATGCATACGAGCTCTCTTTATAAGAGAATTTCTATATAAGAGGCAGATTTTGGTGATTTATAGCGTTCTCTTATAGCGAGGTTCCAGTGTATTAGTTTTGGCTCATGATGGATTCGTTAAATCGTTTTGTATTTATTTATGTTAAATGTACATATAGTTCAATTTTAAGAGATAAACTAAAAAATAAATGACACAAAGAGAAGTACTAATTGACTTCTAATTCTTACATGTTCTTCTAACTTTGATTGCCAAACGAGTTAACATACGTAATAACTACAATTTCACAATGGACAACTTTGTCGATCAAAGAACTGACAAAAGAAGTATTTAATTATTTGTGCAAGCAATCATTTCATTCAGTAATTACACTGGGGTCTGCCAAAGAGAAGATTCATTAGAGAAATCTTGAGTGCAAACACATGTGTTTACAGGTTTTATCTTGTTATAAATATTAAAGTTTCTTTCTCTCTTATATTTTATCTGAAATATTCTTGACGATTGTCGCTTGTAAAAGTCGCTGATTGATGTTATGAAATGTCTACAATGTGATTTCTATTTTACGCAATATTTAATCTGTGGTTGATTCCAAATTCAACAATTCCTCAATTAAAAACACTTCAGCGTGATAATGATTTCACAGAATATTACAGCGAGCAATAGTTTATTAATAACGACAACATTTGTGTACTTAATAATTAAGAATGAGCTTTTAGTAAAATTAAATTTAGCGTGGAATCAATTCGTAAAAACGATTAATGAAAAAGTAAATATTAACACTGCTGTACACTTGGTATTCTGATTTTGAAACTAATTATATTTACAGAGTGGGAACAAATTTCTCGAAAGATCACTTGCTATGTTTTTATAAAAACTCTTGGTAAGTTATGAACTGTGGAATAATGTCGGCAGAGATCCTCTACAGAAAGATATTTCCGCTTACACTCCTGGCACTTGACATATGATTTGATTGCTTCCGGTTTTTTAATATTCCCAAGTTTTTCTGAGGATTCCGGAGTTTCAGGTGCACCAGGATGATTACTAGAATTTTTGCTCGGACGTATCTTCCTTGCTGTTCCATGAATGTTTTTATGGACAGTTAGAAACGTTTTTTTTGAAAATAGTGCGGGACATATTTCGCATTTATATTTCAATTCTCCTGTATGACCCTTCATATGAGTGGTCAGGGATCCTGTTTGTCTAAACGTTTTGCCACACATGGTGCATTTATATGGATATTCCCCCGTGTGGATCCTCAAATGCGTGATCAGCGTGCTTTTGTGAAAAAATGATGTCCCACACTTGGAACATTGGTATGGTTTCTCCCCCGTGTGCCTTTGCATGTGCACGCGTAAACTACGCGCAGACATAAAGAATTTCTGTCACTGACTGCATTTGTGATATTTTTCACCCGTATGGCTAAGGAAATGCCTATGTAAGCTGGATTTTCTGGGAAATGATTTTGGGCAAATGTTACATTTGAATGGCTTGTCGTTGGTGTGCACACTTAAATGTGCGGTCCACCCTGTTTTTTGAAGAAATAATTTATCGCAATATTTACATTTGTACGGTTTTTCTCCCGTATGCGTTTTGCAATGTCCTCGAAAGACTCTGAAGTTAGCAAATGTTTTCCCACAGATTTCACAATTTTTTGGTTTTCCGGGTTTGTGCACTTTCATTTGTTTGTAGAGTGTAGTCTGATCTGCAAAACTTGTTTCACAGATTGTACATTTAAATGGTCTTTCACCAGTGTGTGTACGCATGTGGGTCTCTAAATACCTTTTTTTGTTTGAACGTTGATTTGCAGAATGCACAGGAATAAAATTTGACTTAATTGTGAAAGATTTTTGTTTTTTTCTTCCATTTTAAATAATACGTATAATTCAATTTAGTGTTTATTATTTTCGCGAAAATGGATTATTTGTGAATAAGGTTTTCTATATGCACATACTTATGGTGCTTGCTATAAGCAGGGTTTTCCAACGGAATTGGATTGATGCACTTTATTTGAAACAACACACGTATACAATAAGTAAATGCTTTGGATTAAACAGCCTGAATGGAACTATACGGAATATCTTCGTGGAAATTTTACTTATTTTCTTATTTATTTTTATGTAAAATCAACCGTAAATATTACCGTTGTGCTACCTGTACAGCGGTTAAATATAGCGATAGTTGGTTTCCCTTCTAAATTGTTAAAAATAAATATGACTTTGTCCTTAAGGAGGCAAATAAAACTAAATGAAAATCTAACACGCAAGGATGACTACAAAGTATTTCACAAATAATTAATCTAATACAAAACTGATGGCATGTTTTTAATGGCATGGCCCATACGGTTTCATTGGCATTAGCAAAGCGCATTATACGACAAACAAAATCCAGCTGTTGCCATAGTAACTATGTACTGCTAACTAGTCTTACAAGTTATATAGAAAGGGAAAATATTCCAACAATTTCTACCGCTTAGTTTGCAATGATAAATAAACGTAGTAGCCACTTTTGCATTCCAAACTTCAAAAACAAATTTTTTTCGGAAACTAGTAATTTTGATTGCTTTTCAACAACAGTGGAGTAAATTATATTTGGATTTGACGCGTTGAATTATATAGGATACAAATCTATTGTGTCGATTCAACTAGCCTCAGCCTTTCAGCTAGTGTTACATGTTATAAACATTAACTATGTATATGAGCGTAAACACCTCCAAGAGCAACGATTTTCAAATACATCGGATTTATAAGAATGACCCAAGTTTGACCCCAAACGGACAAAATATAAACGATCAATCCGAGAGTATAAACATATACATGGTTATATATTTTCCGTTAATATTAATTCTCTGTAACCTTTCAGGTCAACACAAAACTCCAATTTTTTAATTTATCCATTTAAAATATCAATTTTTTAACTTTTCTCTTACGTATTCGGTTTTGATTTTTGTTATTAAAAATTATTGTAAATCAAATTTTAGCTATAGTAATTCTGCGATTTAAAAATTATTTATGTATTATTTCACATATGTAATTGTTATGTTATTAGATTTAAACTATACGGACTGTTTCAACAACATAGTTTTATTGTAAAACGCTTACAAATAAATTGTGGGGCTATGCCAAAAAACATCTCTGATACAAGAAATTTGCTGTCAATAATTTTTGATTTGTTAAATTTTATTTGAACAATTACTCTTACTTCTATACGTACTCTTCTTTTAAGAGGTGCAAATTGTTCTTCCTTCAATAGGTAATTATGTTTGGGTTCCTAAATTTACCATTATTGTACAAGTTTTTAGTTTTTTAAATTAATTAAACTCACATGTCAGTTAACTTTTACATTGATTTATTCAGTATTGTTTAAATGGCCGTGTTTACTTTCAAATTGTATAATTTACCACAAAATTTACAATTATTTATAGATGTACATACTACCGAAATTCTAAACTTTAAACTTACTAATAACAACGGTTTCCATTCTACCGGGCTAAATATAGTTAGGCAATATAGCCTAAAAGTGCATGGATTAATTTAAGATCGCGAATCACGGTATCCCAGGTGTCCTCAATCCCGTTTCCAAAGAGTTTCCCAGTGACTGCCAATCCTTTGCCCGTGCTATTGCGGCCGAAGGAAAATAATAATTTGCATTGCTACAATTCCAAATTCCTGACCAGAATGTCTGCAAAAACATTATGAAACTATTATAGCTAGACAATGAAAAAGTGAATCCATTTTGCAATTACAATACTTGATTTATGCCCGTCCCTCGGGACAGTAACCTAATTTCCACGTATAAGGAAAACACAAGACAGTTCACTGCAGTGAATAAAATTTTAACGTCATCTTTGGAGATGAAGACAACTACAAATAATGATTCACGGATCTCAACATCTTTATGCTTTTGTACCACTTGGCTCAAATAGTTTAATTATAATTAAAATTAAGCTCTAACACGGAAATGCCATTAATTATTAATTTTATTCCTAAACTTTTTAACGAAAAAATTTATAATATGTGGTGTATAATAAACACTGAAATTTCATGGTTTACTTCCGACGTTCCGACCGATTAATGTGAAATACCAAATCGTAATTATGTTCCACTTTTCGGTCTTGACCGTAGAAGGTGTAGGTGTTTTCAAAGAATTTCTAAAATAAGTGTGCGATTTCGAGTCGAATGATGAATGTTGTGATGCGGTTGAATTTTGAATAAGTAAAAGGGCCATGTATCATAATGTGCAGCACATAGCCTAGATATCTAGGTTTCATTGCTCACGATTTATTCACGAATTAGGAAATTTTGGGTGTCCACCAATCCTCCTCCCACGATTTTCCATGTAATTGTAAAGCCTTTCCCCGTGACTTCCCGGTCAGAGGAAAAGAGGTAGAGCATTGGGAAGGGCGTGATAACACGTGATTTTACTACCGCTCCGGATTCCTGACCATAAAATCTGCAAAATCAGAAAGAAAAATATGATTAATAATAAAATTATTGTCCATCAACAAAATATACAATGGAGACACGTTCTAACGAGACTCCGTATAAGGGCAAATTCCTCATAACAGCTGCATATCTTCCTATTATACAACCACATTAACACAGAAGGTTAAAGAGTACATGCGCCCAATTTCTTTCTATGCATTGCCTATAGATTTAGAGCGCCGCTATAAAACGTTTTCAATAGAGGCTTAGCTTTGTGTTTTCACATTACCTTCCTACGAATTTGTAGTGAGGAGCCCAATAGTAGTCCCACAAAACGTACACGTCCACGAAATCATTATTTTCTTCGATGTCCAGATCCCTCAAACTGTATTCTTTGATTTGTCTAGGTGCCTCGAAAGGTCCGTTTAACACAACACTACCCCGTTGATCATTTTTGTATTGGTCCTCCTCGAAGATCCTGGGATTGGTGAATTCGCCTTTATCTTGTCCCGAGAAATATGCTGTTGGGATAGTTACGCCATCTCCTTTGTCGACGTAGACAAGGAAATAGAAATCATTTGATTCCTTTGCAATATCGGATGAAAACGCAACAGCAAATTGTCGCGCATCTATTTTTATTTCTGAATTACCATGGGGTCTAAAAATGGGAGGTAATAACAGTTTTTACAATATAACGTTTAACACAACTTATGCGTCCTTTAATGTAAAAACAACTTGTAAAGGCTTGTCTATATCGAGTATTTGAAAAAGCTTTGACGTCATATAAATATAGATAATAATTTTGAAAATTGTTTTCATCTATTTGTTTTTACATTTTGTGGCTTGTAAAATTGGAATCTTTCCATGTGTACACAACAATCCCGTCATACTTGTCTTGAATGTTTTCATAAAATTCTATAGTAACGTCACCCGCTGTATCTGGAGCAATAAATGTCCACACGCAAAACTCATTGGGGCTGAAAGTGGTCTCTTCTTTGTATGAAATTTTAGCAGAATACCCTCCGGGATTCCAGAATACAGGAATAATACCCCCACAACCTAAAAGATAACAATTTTGGTCATTTTGCAAAAACAAATGTAATAGTAAATTCAAATAAATTTACCTGTGTAAAGAGGAAATCCTATTTGGTTGATGTCTGTATTATTGTTCTTATGACCTTCACACCCTGCAAAAAATAAAGAATTAAATGAAAATAAAAAACAACTATAGCAAATCTATAAAGGGACAAAACGTGCTATCTCGTCAACATGTAGGATGGGTTATCCACAAACACATTGCTTGCAAAACGAGCCAAAATAGGCTGTAACGTGTGAAAATCAATTGAATTTTAAACAAACCGGCAAACAAGTTTGTATCCTGAAATAGCCATGAATGTTGTTCGGTTTGTTATTTCTTTACTAAACTTACCTGGAAGGACGACGGAGCACAGGGCCAGAACCGCTAAAAAGATGCGGCTTTGCTTCATTTTGTTATTTTAGACCACTAAAAATAAAAACTTTTAAAAGCATGTTGTTTATACTGTTTGAATCTAGCAGTTTAATTATATTAAAAATATTTAAAAAATCTCTTTTCGAACTCTCTTTAGCCAAGCGGAACTATGAAAACTACGAATATTGACCCAGATGTCGGTCATAGAATTATCAGTGGAACAATTAATTAATTTGTGCTTGAAATCACTGGAATGGCACTAATAACTTTGATATCTCCTAATAAGCCTCGTGTTAGAAAAAACTACCGCAAACACCTTCTCTACTACAATTTTAATCGTGTGATCTACTTTATCTAAAATAATATTGGCAGAATCCATGATTGATGTTCAATTTGTTTTTCATTCGATTTGTGTTGCGCTGGATTAAGTCGGTAGTACTTGATCTTTGGCTGTTTTGAGATAACAATATTTGAATGAATATTCTGATTAATCACAATTAAGTAACAAGTGGCAGGACAAGTTTACATTCATACTGAAAATAACTGCGAAAATTACAAGCGATGTGTAAAGGTGGCGTTATATAATTTTAGGGAATTAGTCGTGAATTTTTAAGTAAATCAATGAGCCTGGCAATAAAAGCAAATTGCCAGAACATATAAACAATATGTAAGCGGGCTACCTTCACTAGTCCTAAAACATGTTTTTTCTTTGACATTATTAAGATAAATATGTAATTTAAACAATAATCCATCTTCGATAATACAAATTACTAAATCAGGTAATTTTTTTTGTTCATCAGACAAACATTTAGATGTATCATTAATGCCAAGTTACAATGTGTACACATATTTTTTTAAACTATAGGTAATTATATAAACAAATAATCATTGCATATACGTAAAGCAGTCGATGTTTTACATTTTAAACCCGACAATTTTATTTGATTTAATTGGCACTAAAAAGTGTATATAGTTAAATCATTGTATCCCCTCAATTTGTTTGCATTTACATTCCCATTATGTAGCTCATGACTCATGACACGATATTATTGGCGATACGTTTTTAATACAATGAAGACTTGCTCAAATGGTTCTCGATATGGGAGAACGGGCTATAGCGGCAGAAGTAAGTTCCAATATTAGGGCATGAAATTTTGATGGCTAATTACACGAGCAATACTTTTTGACGTTCAAATTTTATGGGATGTACATAGAACATTGTACGTAGAGCGCCGTAACCCTATAAGCTTTTATATAGTAAGGCGTTTCACACAAACATGAGGTAGTTTGTGGACCTGAGCATAATGACGGCACTGGTTTTCTATAGTTCCGCAATTTAAATTGCACTCGTTACAGAGGATTTTGTCCGAAGACTGATTAATTTTAGAAATTGCTTTCCCGTTTTTGACTTTGGCATTAGAGTTATGAGTTTTGTAGGAGGCCAAGTGCCGTGCAAAATTGCCGGCATGAACGCAGATTGTTTTGCAAACACTGCATTCGTATGATGTTGGCTTTGGATTGGTATGTCGCCTCAAGTGTATCCGCAATGTACCTGATTGTTTAAAGGCCATTGAGCAGTAGTTGCATTTGTAAGGTCGTTCTCCAGTGTGAGTTCGTAAATGTCGTGTCAATGACTCGTTTTGTGTAAACGTTTTGCTGCACAGGTTACACTTATACGGCTCTTCGCCGAAATGACGCAATTTGTGCCGCTTTAAATACGTGGAAATTGCAAACGATTGTTCACAAATCGAACATTTGTAGGGTTTTTCTCCTGTGTGAATTCGCATATGGACAGTCAAATCGCCTGTACGCGTAAATTCTTTGCGGCAGAGTAAACACTGATTTCCTTTTTTTACAGCATGCGTTTTGGTGTGCGCGCTCCAATTACTGTTGGTCAGAAACGTTTTCGGGCAAATTTTGCACTGGTAGGGCTTCTCTTCTGTATGAATTTTGACGTGTTGTCTAAGGCTACGATTGGATTTGTATTTCTTGCTACAAAAATGACATAGATACAGCCGCTCTTTTGTGTGGACGCTTAGGTGAGTTTTAAGCACCGATTGGATTGCAAACCTGTCCTGGCAAATTTTACATTCGTACGGCTTTTCCCGCGTATGAGTTGCAATGTGATTGGAGAGGTGCCACCGGCCTGGAAAGGCTTTGAAACAAAAATTACACTTGTACGATCTTTTGCCCATGTCAGTACTATTAAATAGAATGTCTTTCGTAAGTTAACTTTAGCAATTCACGTTTGGGTTATTTTCATTTATACGCACTCTTTCTTCGAACAATTGCTGGTTACAATTTTTTCTGATGTTTAGTGGCCTTGTCGGACATTATGGCACAGCGTAAATAAATATTACTTCAAACTCAACCGTATGAAATTTCCTATACATATAGGTATTATTCAATAATGTATCACTTTTAACTGTTGGGAAAAACAGAATAAGTTTATATCTGAATACGTTCCTTGTGGCAAGAAATTCTTTCAGTTAATTTTGAATTTTAAATTTGTGGAACGGAAAAAACGGAGGGTATTTAACTTTTTCCGACTCTGTCTCACGTCTCACGCGTGCACATTAGCAACACATTTCAAAATGACAGAATATATCTTAATACATTCCGTGTGCAAAAAAAGTCTCCCAGTTAATTTAGAATTTTAAATAGTATCGTGAAAAGGAATGAACAATAAGTGCTCAACTTTGTCTGATTCTATGTGCACACATTAGCGACACATTTTAAACTGACGTCTATTTAACAAGTTCACTATAGACTGCATCGTCAATTAAAGAAAACTTTCTAAAATCTATTTTCGTTTAGCCATAGCGGAATATTTACGGTATTCTGTAACGGTTAATGAAAACCAGACACTACACGATGAGTTGGACATGGAATACATTGTAAATATCCCATATGGACAAACGCTTACTGCTTCTTTACAGTGCACATGCGTGTAGATTTTTTAATATAAAAATTACGTGAGTAAGGTGT
>JAQGAK010004431.1:0-12250 GCA_034696945.1 Lipothrix lubbocki
GAACTAAACTAAACTCAATTTGTAACGCGGATACTTCCATTGCCAAAAGTGAGATATTTATTCCTTTATTTAATCTTATTATTTTGTTCAAACAGTAATATTGCAACTTCCAGGAAATAGCTTTTGACGCTTGGAATTACAATTTGGGATCCAATCATCACATCATTTTATGGAATTTTGACTTTTGATGTACGTACAATTCCCTGGGGCATTGTAAGACTCGTGTGCACACAGAAATGCCCGGCTAAGAAAGATTTAATTTACTTGACATCAACATCTTGTAGATACATTACATACGTCAATAACATTTAACTTCCAAGAATTTTACATGTTTGTTAGTTCCGGTAATGCTAACTCCTATCTTTTAACATGTCTACAGCAACACAGAAAATTGCTTCCAAAAACAATTTCCAATGTGTTATAGTCAATCATTTTCAGTTTGTGGAAATTTTCAAATAATGTTATCTAAAACATGTTTGATTTCCTAGTAATCCCCGCTGGGTTACGTTTCCATATTCCATACACTTACTGATCAGTGTACCGAAGTTCAAAAGAATTATTTTTCCAGAGAGCGCCGCGAGGAAGTTTTAAGACAAGCATCTCACAAACATGGAATATTATGGACGTAAATAAAAATACTTCATAAAATATGTGGGCTTATATTAATTATGATTTTCAAGTTGCCTGTCAAGAGGGATCGTAGCGGGCTACATAGCGGGATCGTCGGTGACAGTGATAAGTGACCTTGCGTGCAAGTAAGCGATCATTCCTCAATTCCTCTGTGTATACTTTTCGGATGAGATACTTTCAATTTAAGGGAAAGCTGGAGTTAACAAAGTCGATCGCTTGTCCCGCTCCTTAACCCGTCAAATTTTTCAACCTGCGTAACTACACTTCGTTTTATGTACGTCAGTCCACATAGTATACTAGTATGAAGGTAATATGAGCTTTGCATGGATGATCTCTGGAACTGACAGAAATGAGAAAACACTTTGGCAAGAAGACGAAGAAGTAAAAGAAGTCCTACGTATTATTAAGTGGCAAGCTTCTTGGAAGTTGTTTGCATGTAAATTACTTACTACTAAATTACTTATTACTCCAAAGGAGAAAATAAATAAGCCATGTTTAAAATCAAAAGCTGGAGATGAAAGGACCTAATTATAGAAAAGTGATTTTCATTTGCACAAACAAATTCCGAATTGATCCTACAGCATGTATATCAGTTTATGTCAATGTCACACCCATAGCCAGGTCTAATGATGTTTGTTTTACGTCAGCAGGGAAATGTTTTTCATTAGCTGTGTCAATTACCTGTAAATCACACATGCAAATTACAGATGTGTGAGGAAGAACTTCTGATGAGAAAGGGTGACGACGACAGAGGCGACAGGCAGAAGGTCACGCCATAGTCACAAGGAACATAAGGGAAAATCGGGGCAAAGTGAAATTTCAGGAGTACACTTGAAAAAATTAATTAATTAATTCTTTTTTTTGTATTTGTGTCGTATTCTCTAAAACTAAAAGTTTGTGTCATATGTTGATTTATTCAACAGCCTTTTAGGACCAACAGGAATCAGGAGCCTAATTCAACCCGATCAATAATCAGATCATGACGTATGTACAGTTGGTAATTCATCCGTACAAACAAACGAACAAGATAACATGTAATTTATCCCAAAGACATGTGGTCAAGCAAATGAGAAGGTAAAAGGTTCACTGATCTCATATCCTTCTTGTAACCTGCAACTAAATAACTAAATAAGATAGAGATACAGATATACTATGTAGATCTGCTTCTGCTGGCAAAATATAAAACAAATCTTGTGATTGTAGATCCAGAGCCAGATAAGAAGTATGTACGTGTAATGATGGTTTACAGGGAATAAGTATCGATATCGTTCACCCGTCAATTCCATCACTCGATATCGAGTTGAAAATTTATGTAAACATATGTAAATGACGACTTCATCTTATGGAGAGCACAGACCACCACCAGATGAAAGCTTTAATAATTTCATCCGAGTTAAAACAACTTTTTCTGTGAATTTGTAAAAAGGACGACGTGCTCATTAAATTATGTTTACCATTGTAATGGTCACTTTTACTCGACAAAGTATAGAGTGTGTAACGTTTTGATCATTATTCACACAATAATATTCTCATCGACTCGAGTCGAGTCACCCGATGATGTCGAGTCATTTAAGTTAAACATATACATGCAGTCAAACCTTATGGTAAAGGCAAAGGTAAGTTTTCTTTCTTTTTTATACCTACACGATTAACTTATTTGCATTATTTTGTATATTAAATTCGGCTGATTCCGTGTATATTATATCTTATTTGCTTGATGATGATATTGCTTCTGAATATATTTATTATAGTATACGCTTTTACATGATGCTCTGTATAGCTTCGTATGATTCATACAATGATAACATTTTGCATTAGTTTCTGTTGAGTAATATTTTGCTCTCTTTTTTCAGTTTCCCCTCATAAATATTCACCTGCTGCAGCTTCTCGAGCACTTGACGACGAAGGTATCATCAAGCTATTTTCCCTTTGGATATCAACAAACCATCAGATTTTCATCGCCCAACTGTACTAACTCAAATAATTAGAACGGAGTCGTATATGGAGACATCATCTGTTCATTTAGTGCAAAATATCTGTATACTACACAGTATGCTTCTTAAGATTAGACGATCTTCGACATATCGTATAAAGTTTCTTATACACCTGCAGGTTCATCGATATCAAGTGTTTTTGCGGGTTCATCAAGATCTCGTATAAATTGTTTCCTAAACATGTAATATCTATAGGTAGTGCTCTAAATAATTGGTTGATTCTTCAATGTTCGATAACCATATGTGTATACTAGTATAGTGTTATTGCTCGTATTGATCAATATAATTGACTGATCCTTCAATCCTTCAGTATTCCTTAACTATATACCTTATTGCTTATACTGATCAATATGATTTGTTGATCATACAATATATTCGTTAACTATGTAGCCTTATTTGCTGATGTTGATCTGCATAATTTGTAGGATTTATAAATGTTCGTCGACCGAACAAGTCGTGTTGTGATTGGGATATGACCAATATAATTTGTTGACCCTTCAATATGTTAAGCGACATTATGTTCTTGTTGATTCCTCTATATAAGCTCTTTTTATCGTCGATGTAACATAATATGTATGCTAAATCTTCACATGTTCATTGAGATCATAAATCTGTTATTTTTTGAAGGTTCATCAGAGACCAGAGATCATATAGTAGACAGGAGTTGGTCTGACGTTCGTCATCGATACTCTTGAAGGTGCTGCTGGTCACCCGCTATAAGATTGAAGATAGTTTAATACATCTGTACATATATACATAGTTGTAAAAATGAGTTGTTGAGTACCTAATCGATCGTCCCACCGACCGGATGGACCTGTGGTCAAGTGTTGTATAAACGAAAACCACATTTTGTTGCACTCGTGCATCGATTCCCAAGGGACTATTACACGTTTCTCTGTATTGTTGTAAGTACGTGTATAGTTGTTGTATATATGAAAAGTCGTTTTATTTTATGTTGTTGTTGTTTTTTCTGTAACTTTCTATGCTGCACATATGAGATCGTGTACTTTGTTTTTGTTATTTGTACAGTTGCACTCTTGCATCTTGATTAATATTCATTTCTTTACTTTTAAGATAGTTTTATACTATAAAGTAAGAAGGATACACACTATCAGCTCTAGAAAAGATAAAACATCTTATTATTATTATTATTTCTTCCTCCGCACATAGCCGCTTCACTAAAATTCGCTTTATTTTAGTATGTACAACTATATACCCTTAGTATGTATAATGTATGCAAATCTATGCCAAACAAGTCGATCCAGTTGAACGGTCTTCTTTTATTGCATTAATTAATTACAGCTCACTTGATAAAATGATTGACAGTCTGGTCTTGATATGGTTTAACAGACTTTTAAACAACACCATATAGCCATTATAGCAATTATACAGCCTATAATATAATTCTTTATATTTATTCTAACTACCGAAGTATGGCGATTCACACATTTGGAAACCGCACATTATATACTTATGTACGTTCAGTGTTCACTTCACGGATGACAGCAATTTAAATGATTTACTCAATGTAAATAAACATGTTATATGCGGCCGTTATCTTTTGTAATTTATCGCGTCATGTCAGGCTCATCAGACACATTTCCACTTGACATTCGAGATACGCAAGTTCAATGTTTTATATAGAGATATACGATACCATTTCTGGCATTGGCGGCGGCATAATTTATTTTTGTTATCTGAATGAGTTGAGTATATGTTATTGAGTCTATTACTTTATTTTTTAAATTGCATTTCGCTTGTATATATTTATTCAGATTTTTAAGTATATAGTATTATCGGTTTGTAGAGCGATGCAGTTTAGAGTGTGTTAGTGTTAGTTTAATAAACTAGATCAAAACAATATTGCATTTTTAAATACCAAAAGACAAGACTGAACTAAATTACTAAATAACATTATTGCTTTTTGTGGTATACCACCTACCAGAGCAAATCTAATTATCAGTTGATTGATCAAACAGTTTTCAGTGCTGATTTTCATAACAACTTTAATTTTTTAAGGCCGATATTTGTTATTGTGGCCAGCACATTATTAGAGCGATGACTTGTGTAGAGAGGAAAATGAACTCGATGTAATCGAAATTGGTTAAGATACCTGGTTAAAAATGTATGGTTCTAATAAACTGTAAGTTCTTGAACAAAAGTGTTTCATGTCAAACGCCTTCTTGATTTATATTGGTCGGTTAATTTAACAAAGCTACAAAAAATCCCACCCACTTGACTCGTATTGATCATCATATGAGAATTATAGGTTTTAAAAATCAAAAGGGCTTCCGGGTTTCACATAATAATGGTGTCGCGTCTCCATTATTGAAAAGAAATGCGCGTTGGTTTTCGTCGGGTACAATAATAGTTGTATAATATGGTAAAATGAAATAAATTGTTTTGTGAACAAGGAAACTAATAATAACAAGGTCAGGAACAAATATACGTAAACATATGTTCCAGAAATTTAACAGAGAAAAGCGACGCAATATGTACTAGAGTTCCTTTTATTACCTCAAAATCAAAGCTCACAAGGTTAAAATTCAAAAGATATAGGTTTCAATAAAAAGAACTAATATTATTGTAACCTTGAATATCTAACTCAACCTCTTATATCGCCGTTGAAGAAGCAAAAATAACTATCTCCACAGTTGCTAAAACATAAGAATGACTACGGTTACAAGATATTCTGCAAATACTCCAATGAAAACCCGATGACTTTGTCGTTTAAAAGCATGGCCGCTTTGATTACTTTGTCATGAGTAGAGCGCATTTATACGGCGAAAGCAAAACTCCGCTGCTGCTTTGGAAAACTACTGCTAAGGCATATATGCGTGTAGTAATGTGGGGAAATATTCCAGCAGTTTCTACCGCTTTATGTGTCTTTGCACTGTGGTAAATAAACTGAGATAGTTGCTTTTGCATTGGAAACTTTAAAAATAATATTCGGACGCTGTAGTCATTCTTATTGCATTTTGGCAACTCTGGAGATAGTTATATTTGCTTCGTCAATGACTGAGTTTAATTTAATATCAGTAAATATCGGAAATTGTAATGAAATCCTGAATAAAGATTTCATCAAAACGTCCGCAATATTTACGAATCAATTTTGTGTCATGTTTTTCAAATCAAAGCTAAATACTAAATTGGAGCAAGGTCGCATCACAACATACAAATGCTCGTTTAGATGGAAAAGATACAATGAGAGTTGATTCAAAAGTTATTTATTAAAGATTGGAAATGACATCCTGACTCTCCATGCTTCAATTTCAGTTCTCCGGGACACGGAAATCGCGTCGAAATGAAAGTTGACGAAAGGGAGATTAAAAGGATGCAATCATGCGATGCTTCGCTTCCCAGAAGAGTTCACATTCAGTCGGTCGGATGGTGGAATCCGCATTCCACATTTCCAAATACACAACTACCAATAAGCTATATATTAATAAACATGTAATAAATACTATATACAGCCTTCAATTTAACCAACAGGAAGATTAATATTAATATAATCATCATTTAAGTTCCATGACATTTAATTTCGGGACAATAACTTGATTTATTTCTCTATACTACAACGCAATTTGTATATAAATAAATATACTTTCATTAATTTTTCGCACTTTCAAAGAATAATTTAGATGATAAAATTATGTTTCCTATAAAAATACAGAATACAGATCTGTAGTACAGATACTTCGCAGTTATCATTCATTGCAATTTGCCTCCCAGTTTTTATTATTTACCACCAGCAGCTCACACAGTCCCTTTCATCTTCAATTCTTCATTCACTTCTTTTTCGCAGAATTTTGTTTCAATCGCATTTAAAGTAGTTCATACAATCATGCTCAATTTACATGTTTATTGGTTTCTTGGAACAAATAAGTATATTTGAAATTTGAACCCAAGATTTTGTAGTATACAATAAAGTTTTTACATACTCGAGCAACTTTTTGTTCCTCACAATGCGAACTTCGTAGGAAATTCAGGAAATGTGAAAGAAATGTGTACGCAGTAATGTAATTTAAATATTTACAAAATTTACAAAAGAAATAAATGTATAGTAGAACGTATTTTCAGAAAAAAATGGAAAATTAATTTGACGTTTTCCACATGACGTTTTTATTACAATCTAAAAATAATTATCCTAAAAAACATTTCTTTAAACAGCAAAAGTATCCGTCAAAATTAAATACGTAAAAAATCCGTCAAAAATAAATACTTAAAAATTCCTTTAAAAATGACGAAGTAAAAAATAAATACGTAGAAAAATAAAATCCATAATTAATTTCCTCCGGGGTTTGTAAAAGTCTACATGATAACAAAAAAGGAAGCGGAGCAGAAAAGCGAAACTTTATTGCTCCACTATTTTGCCGACGCGGAAAATAAATGAAAACCTCCGTACCGTACATACAAATACAAAAGAGAAGTGCATTCCCCGAAAAGGAGTACGAGCATTGACAAAACTGAGTGTGTAACATATATAATACACTAACTATTCAATAGACAAGTCAATTTTTAAATGCAAATTATCCAGCAGCCCGAACACAATACAAATACCGAGAGCTCCGTAGTATAGAAAGCTGCTTTGCATTTTCCCATGGATGGATGGAGGAAGGGAATCTGTGCAAACAATTGGGAGGAGAAAAAGTATATAGGTAATGTTGTTGTTGACCCTCGGAAGACTCTGAAGACTAGAAGAGAGACACTGACTGAAGAAGATCCGGGAATCCGTAGCAGGAACACACAACACAACACACAGAGCAGTAAATTGGAAAAGGGAGATATTGAGCTTGGTCGGGTTGATTGCTTCCGTCTGCTCCGGCTCTATAAATGCATCAGAAAAGACACGACACGATTAAAGATACGACATTCTGTAACAAACACACAAACTGCATACATTCTCTCCACATTTCTAACAGACAAACTTTATAAAACTATATAAGTATAGGAAAATACATAAAGGGAAGAAGATTATAGGGAAATTGTAGATATCAAACTGTTTTACATTTCAGAAACTGAATTATTTTCGAAGAATTTTATATGTAAAAATGTTATATCTCTAGAAATTGTATACATAAATGTTTTATATATCGTCGGTGGAGATGCAAAGTGGGCTATCTCCATATATGTGAACATAAATGCAAGATGAGATATCCGCCACCGAAATAATTCAGTGCAAAGTAAGATGGGATATCCTCCGTTTAAATTGCATTAAAAACTGCAAATTAAGCTATCTCCATATGTGGACCAAATGTGAACCTAAATAATGCAAGATGAGCTATCCACCACCATCGAAATAATTCAGTGCAATAAGATGGGATATCCCGCCGCTTAAATTGCATTAAAAACTAAAAACGGAGAGAGCTTCTGTATTTCAAATTTCAACTGCAAGGCAATTGTAAATTAATAGTGGAGTCATCCCATACCTTCCACTTAAAATTATAATGGATGTGTCAATTTGCAGCTATGGATTCACATGGAGATAGCCCATTTTGCAGCTAACGACTCAAATGAAGATAGCATATTTTGCAACTGTGGACTCACATGGAGATAACCTATTTTGCAGCTATGGACTCACATGGAGATAACTTATTTTGCAGCTATAGACTCACATGGAGATAGCCCTTGCATCTCCACCGCCGCTATACTTTTTTTTATAAATTTTTACCCTGCTTCTACGCACTCCCAATCTATATTTTGTCCATCCATCCCCTGACTGCGTACACAAACAAATAAATGTAGAGAATTTATTTTAGCTGTCAGATTCACGGAAACATACAAAAGTCAGTGTTTGATGATACGTTTTCCCATGTATATCTGCTATTCAAAAACGAAGCTAAAAAAATAAAGCCATAGGAATGGAACGCGTACACTTTTATTTCTAAAAGTATGTATACTAGATATGTACGTTACCATATGATCACAAATGAGATACATATGTCTCCTCCTTTTGGAATCTTGGAAAAGCGTTTATCATCAAGTTGGTCTATTGTATATACATTCGGATCGGAGAAGGAGGAGAAAAGTCAAAGAAATCCAGTCTTTTCATTTTACGGACTTGGAGTTTGTTGAGAGCGGCGGATAAAGATGAGGACGTGCACGGAGGAGAATCAAGAGGCTACATAATCCTCCTCTCTCTCACTCACTCTCTCTCTTCTCTCTTTCTTGCCACGGGATCGGCAGGTTTGACAATATTTTATTGCGAGGAACCCACGGCTGTCACGGAAGGATATCCTATATACATCAATGAACATATTATATTAGAAAAGTTCCCTTAACAAGCAATTTTGTATTGCATGTACATAGATAGATATAGGACCTATGTACGTAAATATTATTATTTGGTAAACTTTTATTAGACAGAAAATATGTTGTTTCATGTAGATAAACATACTATTTCATATTAGGTAAACTATGTAAAAAGATACAATAATATTTAATAAAAACGCTATATCAAATTTGTATATTGCAGGCATTTTTGTATATAAAATGGCAAATTCCGTATATAAAAATTGAAAAAATCATATAAAAAAGTAGCAAATTTAGTGTAAAAAAATAGCAAATCCCGCCTACACATAAAATACATGGGAAAAAACTATGTACTTTGTTCTTTATAAATCTGCGAGTGTTTTCACTGGAAAAACAGTAGAGGAACAGATGAGAGACATGAAGTTAGTTTATTATAGAGGAACCCGTACAGATGCTTCAGATGTTATATACATTTATCGAGAATCCCCAAGGGGATTCAATCGAGCCTCCTTTTTTTATTTCCTTTTATACACTCCATCTCCCAGACACACACACGCAGAGCACCTTCATCCGCTCCCTGTCAATCTTCCAGTCTACTTTCCCCCTTTCTTTCAGGCTCTACATACCGCGTGATGGTGAAACGACGGCAGGGGGGGATGGAAGAAATACAAAAGAATAAAAGCATCAGTGGTGAGGTCGTTTATGTTACTACTTTAACATGAAAATGTAATATTCTTAAATTTTTTCAACGAATTTGTATACAGTTTTTTAACTTTTTAAATGATTTTTTTTTCGTTTTGTAATGAATTTTTACACTTTTTGATTGATTTTTCACCCTTTTAAAGGAATTCTTGTCACTTTTTGTAACGAATTTTTACACTTTTGTAATGATTTTTTACCTTTTTAATGAATTTTTACCTTTTTAATGATTTTTTGCCTTTTTAATGATTTTTCTGTCCCTTTTTGTAACGAGTTTTTACACTTTTCCCAATGATTTTTACCTTTTTAAATAAATTTTGCATCTTTTTACCTGAAGTAAAAAAAATGTTTTAATTAATTTTGTCAATTTTATCAATGACTTTTCTTTTAAACCAATTTTCTTACTTTGAATTCATTACATTGAATAAAATGAATGTCGTTCTTTTTTAACTGAAATTTCTTATTATAAGTACAAAGCTGTAGGAAAATGTAGATTAATTGCAAATTAATTTAAAGCCCAGCAATTTCAAATAAGATTGCTATGCTACCTAATTCATTAATTTCAGCTGAGGTTGTTATTTCCCAATTTAATTAATGATTATATATGATTGTTAATTAAGTGCCCCTGAAGAAAAATCCGGTTTATTTGAATTTACTATGCCTACAGGCTTAATTTGAAATTAATAAAATTGTTACATACATAGAAAAAACTTACATTGGAACTTTTTAGATCCCGTAATACGCACAAAAAATGCGGGCTACCAGATTGCAAGAAATTAATATTATATTGGGACTTCAAGCAAGCAGAATTCGCTGGAAATGAGATTTCCCCTTCTTCTGAAGGACACGTGCCAAATGCCAACTACCAATAAGGAAGAGCAGGAAATGAAAAATTGACAATATAATTCTTCGTATTGTATGTACAGCATTAAAGATGATTCTTTATAATTTCTAAGAAGAAACGGTTGTTCTCATCCCCGAAATTAAAAGAAACCTTATTAGAGCCTGATTCGTATATGAGATTTCCGTGAATCTTGCTGCACAGATCTTAATTAAATCGGGATTTGCAAGGTTAACGAATCTGGATTTCTACTATTGACAATAATATACTATATGTTGTGTACTTTGGACAATTTTTTGTGATTATTTACGGAAATGTTCATGTATTATGGGGGTTGAAAAAGTTGGGGTAATTTAATATTCGAAGCAGTGTGTAGCATTTATAGTAATAAAGTTGGCAAATCGGTAAAAAATTAGTGTCAAAAATAAAATATTTCAAAAAAGAAATTAAATCAAAAAAATTTATTTGAACAACCCCAAAAAGTTGATATACTTATATGAATATTATCCGAGTAATTTCCCCCGCATAATTTCTTCTTATAGGACGGATGCTTATGTCAAATAATATTAATAATAAAAGTTATATACCTTTGTTCAGCATTTACGGAGAAATGAATTCCTTCAAGTGCAAATCCCATACATGGTGTAATCATTATTCTTATATACAACAATAATCCTCTCCCCACAATCCTCCTGACTCCTGTCATCGATGAAGATTATACGTGTGCACACATACACGGAATTAAATTCCTCTTATGTATTCCACAGATCTTCTACTATATAGTCCATTATCTGTACTGTAGAATACATAACTTTCCAAGTCATTAGAGAAAGCCTGGAGGTTCAAAGAAAAATTTCACCTACTAATATTAAGCTTATTATTGTAATCTTACATCCTTTAGCTGCTCCTGCTGCTGCTGCTCTTGCTACTACTACTGCTCTGAAAAGGATAAATCATATTAATTCGAAAGCTCCTGCTATCTCTGCTGTGTATTTTATATGCGTCAACAGGTACTCAAGGCTATCATAACCGTACTATGTACATACAAAGATTAGCATATGTACATATGACATATATAGTACATGTGCATAATTATGATCATCACACACATGTGGAATTTCATCATCATCATCATCATTGTGGTCTAAATTTTTTCTGCTTGACAGTCACATTAAATTTACATATGTTTTTGTACATATTTCCAAAATTAATTTCACAGGAAAGAAAACCCAAAACCTCAGTTTACACGTGCTATATTTTCTTTTTGTGTTTTGGCTATCCAAGGACTTTTCAATGTATTTTTAGCGGAGGTTTAATCCAATCTCGGAGTGGAATATCCTAATAATCCCCATTATATAAAATTTTATATCAAATCATTTTTCATTACATTATATTCTTTTATAAAACCAACATTATATAACATGCTACTAGTAAATAAAGCCATCGCCGTGACGGCGATGGTTATTGATGTCCTGTTTAATCAGAAGTATTATATTTAATGAAAATCCTAACATTCTCCATTATTAATATATTTAGTTTTTGTCTGATCAGGGGACTTCCTAACAGTAGCTTGTTAATTTACGCTTATAGCAAGAACCCGATCTGTGTAAAGATCCTAACGTCAATTTATTGGCTGTATACGTGTCTTTACGTGATGATAAGGTTAGTGTGGGTAGCGATGTATAAGTTCTGAAATTGAATCTGAAAAATTTAAGTTATAATTTGTTAAATTGTATAAAACTGGTCAATTATTTTCGGGTCTGGTTTTAAGCATTAAATCGTCGGTGGAGATGCAAAGATTTGAATCTAAATGAAAGATGAGACATCCACCACC
>JAQGAK010004432.1:0-12250 GCA_034696945.1 Lipothrix lubbocki
TAAATAGCTGGCGCTGCCCCTTCGCAGTAGCACCCCTTTAGGGGTGCCGTAAATCGTTGCGAAGCGACGATTTTATTTAGGTAGTCTGTTGTTACACTATTGTTAATATGTTTCGTGTTCCAATTTATTCACGCAATTTAAATTAATTTGTTATTATGTATGAACGTACTGATTCTATTTCATTATGCACATATATGGTAGATACACAAATGTCATTTTCTAGAACCTAGAACCAATTAAAACAATCAAAATTCTTCATCGGAAAATCCTCAAATGTTAAAAGAGCAGGACCAGCAGAAACTGATCAGTGTCTGCTGAGCTTGAATTCCCGAAGCGCGATTTCAACCAAGAAAGCCATTACAGCCACCACATTCCCCGCCAAATATAAAATTGCCAGACCTGTCAACAGTGTATCACTCAAAGCCAGCGGTGTTACCAGTCGCTGCTTGGGTTGGTCAAATGTTTTAAATGCATCCCCTTTAAACTTTTCACCCTCAGGTTCATTCTTGAATATGATTTTCCAATCCGTATAATACGCTTCATTGTACAGCTCCTCACCTTTCTTCTTCCAGAAATGAACCAAGCCTGCACTTTGCATAACTCTATAAGTTTCTACCATGATATCGCCGCTGGGGAGAAGAAATATCCATACCATGGGAAAGACGAAAAATTTCTCCTGACTGGTGTAGTAATTATGCTGGAATAATACCGGCCGAACTATTAAAGCGGCATAGCCATACCTTGACTCCACAAGAGAGGCACGGTGCTTCTGGCCATGTACTTCGCGAAAATGACTTGCTGTCAAATTCCCTGGCACGCTTTGAAGTCCCTTGACGAGGGTTTCGTGGCGTTCAATTATAGAGGGATTGACTTGCTTACTCCTGTACACCGTCATATAAAGATCTAACAAATTCTTCCAACCATCCTCTATCGTGACTTTGTATCCTTGTCGTTGAAGATCCTCAACGGACATTTCAGAATGAAATACTCCCGGCACCACGAATGAACTCTGGAGCTGGCAGAGGTAAATGGTGTTAATAAATGTGCATGCCATAAATACATAAAATAAATATCCAATTCTCTTCTTTAATCCCTTGTGCTTCTTTGACAGGTCCTGATTAAGGAAAGGAGCCAAAACTAATTCCAAAATGGTTGCGATACTCACGGAACGCTTGAGTAATAATTTTAAATATAATGTCATCGTGGTTGCTGAAGCGAGTAGTGCTAGCCAAACGGCTGGATTAAATGGGTCGGCAAAATCCTTGAAAATGCTAATAGAGGCGTCAACCTCAGAGTAGAGAATCTGAAAGCGGGAGTATCGGTCAAATACAAAGAAGAGTATGCTGGCTTTTTTTGAAATAATCACTTGTGGTAGAGACGGAGCCAGTACGTTACACCTCAGTGGATTGAAATCCTCAAATTTAGTCGAAAAGTTGAGTTGTCTCGATAGAATTCTGACAAGTTCGAGGGTTGGAGAGTTTAGAGAAGGGTCGAAGTATCTTCGATTAGATCTGAGGTGATTTGTTATATTGGTCTCTAAATTAATGAACGCGGGGTGCACAATGATGAAGGTTTGGTGGAAATCTCGTCGAGGGATCTTCATTGTGGACCGTAATCCCATTTTTTCAATTACAGATGACTCCATGTTCAGAGAATGAAAGCAGTAATGCCGCCTTCCACAATTGAGACTTAGTACTCGGAATTTGAGTAGTCTCAAGTCCAAAATCAGGTAGTGAAGCGGAACTTGACATTCTTTCTCTTGCATGAGCTCATATTTTATGTTTGTGACTAACAAGAAAATGTCATCGCGGATATTAACTGGCATGACGCTTGATACTTTATTTACGGAATATAATATTAAGTCCTTATTTATGAGGGGAGAATTCCAAGCTAAGAAAATTAAGATTCTGCATGATTTCTTTAAGTTATTCTTGTTGTTTGAATTCAGATGTGTTTGATTAAGATCTTGAGTTCTAATATTCACGGGTATAGTATAAAATACTTTTGGGATCGATAGCTGTTGAAATGTGTAAAAAATAAAACTGCTGATGCCTTGATCGTTGAATTTATGAATGCTGGGATGCAGCTGGAGAATATTAATATTGCAAAATTCTAGGGATTTAATTAATACTGCTAATTGGGATTTAATCGTTAAAATATCCGGATTACCTCCACCAAATAGATACACAACTACAAGTAAAATCTTAAGCAAAATTAGTTTCATTGCGCAACAAATGCTAAAATTATTAATAATTTAATTATGGAAACAAATTATGGAATCACAACTAAATTATTATATTGCCACTCATCTTTGTTTTATAATTATTATGCTTTACCCTGAAACTGCTATAAAAAGAGAAATCCTAAATAAATACAGCAAAAATTTGTAAAATGACGTAGACAAATGCCAAATAGTGCATAGATAAGTTGAAATTATACCAACAGCTTTGTTTAGACATTCTTTGTAAACAAATGCAAAATGTTCTTAGCCATGTTGCAAACCTTTCTGAATTTGGTAGCTAAGTACATATTGTACTGAACAATACATGTAAAGTTATATGATAATTTCTACTTACAAAAGTTTTACGGCAAACTTATGAATGCAAGCAAAGTAGATTATTCATTTTTCCAATTATGTTATAATATGCAATAATATAAAAAGTGGGTCAATATTCAATTTACAACAGTAGTAACGGTAATAATAAAGTACTGGACAATTTTTGTCCAGCCGATTTTCGAACATTTATAGTAATAAACAAGCATCCACAACCAAAAAGCGGGAAATGTACAAAAGCACTGAAAATAATGCTGCCATTATGAATAAAATTTATTACAAAAAAATAACAATAGAACTACATTTGGAAAAACCTTATCGTGTAGCTTGTTCTATTGTACTAATCGTTTACAAGATTTTCAGTATCGGTTGCAATTATCCAAATTCTACAGGAATTTAAGAGCAGATTTAATAGATCCTGCTTTCATATGTCATCGTTGAATGCAAATATATAACATTGCGTAACATAAAATAAAAAGTAAAGCTGAATGCTGATTTACTTGGAGTTATACTTGGAGTGGAACAGAGGTAAGGCTCACTTCTTTAGTACCTAATTTGAGCTTTGACCCGTTGACCTACGTTACATTGCTTGAGAAGTTATCCCAATACTTATCCTACCCTACTTTGTTAATAATAAGAAAATGTTATTTACGATTTTGCTTACAAAGTACATATTAATATCATAACTCAACATAAATGTTCTATTGTCCCAATAGATCATTAAACATTAATAATTTAGTCAGTTATTACGTTAAGAACAGATTTACGAATTTAAAAATTCAGGTAAGAACTTTCCTGTAATTTATTGTATGCTAAATTGCTGCATTTCAATAGTGTAGTACTACATGCACCGTAGTCGAAATGAAAAATAGTATTGCCTAATTTATATAATTTAATATAATTTATATAATATAATTTATATATAGTAATTTATAATGTATTGAGCATTTCGCTGTAAATGAAAATCTTAATTACTAAATAATTTCGTTCTCCTTTTCAGAACAAGGGAAAATATTCCCAACTCAGAGGACAAAAAGCTGGACAACCAAAAGCTAATCCTCCGAGTTTTGTCCCTCCGAAAACGCTTGATGTGACAACTCGAAACTATGCAAGCGCGGAATGACATGTAACAAAATTTGTTGAGTTATCAAGGGTAATTTAATGAAAATGTAACATTTAAAAATTGCTCTTTAAGGTAAATCTATTATCGTGCCAAACAACTATAATCCAATTCCTGTCACTGGTTCCACTGCTAAGATTACCCACCGGAAAAGAATTTATATTCCAACAAACCCTTCTCATAAAATGTGCTTTTCATTCCACGAAAAGTTAACCAACCAACAATCAATTTCAAAACTAGAAGCAAACCGGTGAATAAAGCTAATACAGGTAAGAGATTTGCTCCAGATAGTGCTACGCGTCTTTCTATAACATCAGAACATTTTCCAGTGCCACTTCGGATAACAACAGCACGAACATCTATAATAATAAAAAAAGTAATAATACGACACCATCAATGTTATTCTGTTAACTTACGTGAAAATGAAATCGGGGTCTACATTAGGGTTTCCATACAATATATTATATAATAAATGACTAGGACAATCTCAGAATTGTCACACGTGTCCAATGTCCTAGACGGCACCAATCGGGTATACGTAAATGTCCCGGGACTGCCACAACATATATAAATAACCTACGTCCTCAAACCGTTCTAGAAAAGAGGTAGGTTAACTATCCTTATGCAGTGGGAATGCGTTAAATTGATCCAGGCAGCATAATTCTAACCGTTTCTTCAAGATCATATATTTTTAGTGCCAACTGTAATATGTGGTTGTGGCGTGGCTTGTGAGTCAATGCGCATTTTGTATTGATGTATTTTCATTTTAAAAAGAGTGCACCCTTGTACATTAAATATATATGCTGTTAAACATAAAAGTTTTAAAAATTACTGTAAACAAAAGTACATTATTTATATACAGCTTGTGGTTTTCTTTAGAAATTTTGATTTGTGATCAAACAATGGTATCACTTCATTTACTTATACCCATATGTGGTCAAGTGGTCGCAAAAAAGGCGACAAAACGAAAAAAGCGTTATGGGGTACTCCTATCTACCATGTGTAAAGCTTTACTTGTTCCTAAACATGACGAAACCGACAGCAAAAATTTCAAAGTTTGTAGCTCTTTACTTAACAAATTCCTATCTTAGTCTGAATTGTGAGAAAAAACACTGTATACAAAACAATTCCGAAATGTCAGATAAAATAAAAATGGGGGCAATATTGAATCGAAAAACGCAACAATTCGCAAATAATGTAAACATACAAAGCCAATTAGGCCTAAATTTCACATTTGTGTATGTACAATTTATATGTAATTTCAAGTACGTTTATGAGAACATTTATTATTACATTATGAGTACAGCAAGAACCCCAGTCACCATTCGAATCTCATGAAAGAAACAAAATCGCACGACTAATTGGGGATAATGTAGTGATTCACCATTACGCACGCAATGCTGCAAGCTACATTTCTAAAGTGATTTCGAAAGATTTTCGTTGATCAATTCGTGGAGAAGCAACAACCACTGTCGTTACTTGTGGACATTTAAAAACGTTTTAACCAGCTTAGGTCAAACGTCCAACCGGAGATTAATTTGTTAATCAACCAAAGTGAAGCGAATTCAACTTCTCTTCTTGGTTCTTGGATTAAGTAATTATTTCAAAGCCAAATCTGTTTAAATCGCCAGTGATGGTCCAGCAAACATGGTCGGAATGCACGAGTCGTTTCAAACAAATCTAGTTAAATATACTGGAAGAATTGTACTAATTATACAGTGACTGGCTCATAGCTTAATAACGCTTTGAAAAAAGATTAAAACATAACGGCAAGATTGGCAGAAGACTAGACTTCACCGACCCCGTTACCCAATTGCAATTGACCTACTTTGAGAAATCCATGAATGATTTGTATAGTTTCTATGATTTAAGCGGCCACAAAAAAGCCACTGCAGAAAAGTTAGGAACCATACTTATTACGCAACGGTCGCAATCTACTATGTATAGTCTACTTTTGGTCCTAGGAAAACTACTATTTTCTTAGCATAATGCAAATTTTTAAAAACTTTGAAAAGCTTGCAAAATATGTATGTGTAACGGCATGATATGGATATTATTTTGTAATAAGAATGCAGTTGAATACTGCCCTAATGTTTAGTTGTGAACAATGTTGTGTGAACAAAACGTAAACAAAAAGTCTATTATTTAAAAAATATGATCGCTTCATGCTATGAACAATGAATGCTTATTGGTTATTGCATGATATATAGCATTATTAAATACATAGATGTTGGTTGCATGACAACGAATGATAGGAAAGTTTACCATCAAATGTTTTGCTTCTTCAAAGTGGTAAAAATGCAACGCTGGTTCAAGTCATTTTATTTCCCCTTTCAGTAATGGAAATTGGTCATAACTGGAGTACCAATTATTATATATAATTGGATTTAATTATATTTTACCGTCAGATGACACCTCTACAGAAATACTTTTTCATATCACAATAAGTAATTAAAATCAATACATGTCTTAGAAAAAACTAACATTCTTCCAACACTTCTGTCACACCAGTTTACATACAAACGGTTCTATTAGGAAAATTGTAAGGATAAGCATTTTGGACATTCAGTTTAATGATTCGGAAATTATAATCGTTCTTATTAAGATCATTAATAGCGTAACGGGTGTATCTGTCAGTGGTAAAATACAAGCTACCCTTGCTATCAAAGCTAAAGGTGTCAATCCACGACAGGTCCATATTGCTCTGAGCGACTGTCACCGGATCGCCGATTTGCGTCATTTCTGGAGTAAGTTTGGTAGTCCTACATTCGTTGTCTGTGAGAAAGCCGTAGTACAAATTGCCGCTGCAGTCCAACGCCATTACGTCCGTATGTCCAATGAATCCCAAGTCCGTGATATCCTCGTCATCAACGGTGTTGCCTTGAATGGGCATATTTATTTTGGCCGTCGGAATTCTGTAAAGATGTGTACCGCCCAATTTTGTGAAGTAGATGGAATTTAAGTCTGACGATAAGACCATGCCATCGATTCCTTCAGTAAAATAGTTAAATCCACCTGTGGGTATAAAAGGTTGATTTTTTATAATATTTGAGAAAAAAAATTAAAAAATAATTCCAACGAAATGTGGTTATTATAAAGAAAATTAAATTAGTGGTTGCCAATTTAAATTAATAATAAATATAAAATAGTAAAGATACTAAATGATTAAATTAATCTAGTAGTGTTACACAATCCAAGTTAAAGTTAACCCGTTAAAATATTTTTTGGTTACAAACCGTGAGATCCTCTGTTAGTAAATTTTCGGTCTTGTAATATCAGATTGCAATTTTGAACCTTCAATTTTCCAAGAAAGTCCCTCCTTATAATTGTACGCAACTATTGTTGACTCCCCAATATTGGAAATATAGATCATGCAATCCATCATATCGTCTGGGTTTTTGCAGACAATTTTGGTCGCTCGGAGTTCATTTCCGCCAGGAGAGACGACATCAGATGAAAACACGTAAATGTGCTCGATTTTGTCGTGGTTCGCAGGGTTGATCATAACCAATTTGGCTGGGCAGTTGTTCGTTGAAGGATTTGAAATTATGTTGACTCGCCCGGTATCCGGTAACCACACTCTCCCAAAAGGGTCCAGATCCGCGTCCTCGACTGACTGCAAGGAGTTATGACAGTCGCAATTCCCTGAAGTTTGGAACCAATAATTAGGATATGGTTTTATTTTTGGACTCTCAATCCCATTTTTCTGGTTGGCGGATGTATAGGGTATTCCTCTCATCCAGCGCGGGGTGAGAGTGAGAATTCGTCCATCACGTAGGAACTTTACGGTGGATAAAATTATCCTGGCTGGGACATATTTCCCCAGGGTTATAAGGAGGTTGACGTCGACGGACGGGGGGAAATCAAACTTGATTTGCTTCCATTTGTATAAAACTGAATAACCTAAAGTCTCCGCTGTACCAAGCGTTGTGTGGAAAAGACATATTAACAAAGTTAATATGAGGAAGCTTTTCATTTTGAATAAATTGTTCAAATTCGTGAAAAATTAAATAATTATTGTTTTTAGTATATTTAAACTAAAATAAACTATAGAATCGGTTAAAAATTTAAATGATAACTAATAACAATCATACTGAAAACAGTTTCTACAATGATGCAAAATAGAGGAAATTATTGCTGTTTTATTGGATTGTCCAGAAATTCAATTACTTAAGTGTTACTTAATACATAAATGGCACACGTTAGGGAAATGATGAAAAGTGCTTAATGTACTCTCAATTATTTAAATAGTTTGCTCTCGATTAAAATTTTTGTTACGGAAATTTTGTTTGAAAAGATGGGCGACGTGGATATTGCCTGGTTTGCTCATTTGATGTCATTAAATAGTTAGATTCAGGTCAGTTGTACTAATTTTTTGAATTTATTTTAGAAAATGACCCAATTGCCTATGTAACAGAGTTAAACATTAACGAACTACATTATTGCTGATATGCATATATTAAAAATTTAGAACGTTATACAATAGTTTACATACAAACAGTTCTATTAGGAAAATTGTAGGGATAAACATCCGTGACGTTTAATTTGATGATCCGGAAATTATACTCCATGGGATCAAGTTCATTAGCTTGGAAAAGATGGTATCTGCAGCTGGTAAAATACAAGCTTCCCTTGCTATCGAAGCTGAAGAGGTCAATCCAGGAGAAGTCGACATTGCTTTGGGCTAGTGTGATTTGATCGCCAATTTTCTTCAGTTTTGGAGTTAGTTTGGTAGTCCTACACTCGCTCTCGGGCAGAAACGCGTAGTACAAATTGCTTGTGCAGTCCATTGCCAATACATCGGTGTGTCCAATGAATCCTAAGTCGGTGATATCTGCGCCATCGAGGACGTCACCTTTAATACGCATATTTATTTTGGCCGTCGGTATTCTGTAAAGATGTGTGCCCGCCAATTTGGTGAAGTAGAGGAAATTGAAGTCGGGTGATAGGGCAATGCCGTTGATTCCAAGCGGGTAATAGATAGGTCCACCTGTGACAATTGTATGTATATCATTAGTGTTTTGTCTATTATGTATATTCCATATATATGATTTAATCATTGGAATGTAGCAACAATTATTGTTCACAAACCGTAAGGTCCTTTGATATTATACATCTCGTCTTGTGGATCCGGTTGCATTTTCGGGCTTGTAAATTTCCAAGAGGTCCCCAGCTTATAATTGTACACAACTAGTGTTGACTCGTTCGGATTGGAAATATAAATCATACAATCCATCTTATCGTCTGGGTTTTTGCACTCAATTTGAATTGCTCGGAGTTGATTTAGGTAAGGAGAAACGATGTCGGGTGAGAATTCATAGATGTGCTCGATTCGATCGTGATTCGCAGGATCGATCAAAACCAATTTGGCGGGGCAGTTGTTGCTTGGAGTACTGGACATTGTGTTAACTCGTCCCATGTCCGGTAACCAAACTCTCCCGAAAGCGTCCAAATCCCCGTCCTCGATTGACTGAATGGAGTTATGACAGTCGCAATCTCCATCAGTTTGAAACCAATAATTTGGATATGGTTTTATTTTTGGACCCTCAATCCCGTTTTTCTGATCAGATGAAATTACTCCAAGGGTAATCGGCACTCCCTCTTTTAAGCGCGGGGTGAGGATGAGGATCCTTCCGTCACGAAGGAACTTTACACCCGTTAAAATTACATTGGCTGGGATATATTTCCCATTGGTTTTCAGGGCGTTAATGTCGACGGACGGGGGAAAATCGAACGTGACTTGCTTCCATTGGTAGAACACTGAATAGCCTGGAGATCGCGTTGCACCAAGCGCAGTGTCGAGAAGGCATATTAGCAAAGTTAATACGAGGATTGTTTTCATTTTGTTTAACAGCTCTAATCCAGGAGAATTCATATTATCACAGTTTTTAAAGCTGAAGTATTAAAACTAAAATTTGGTCTAACTAAATTATAAATTCGTATGTGAATGTGAACGGTTGGTAAATAATTTGTGAAATTAGTGGGACTTAATAATGGGCACAGGTGTGAATATTATTACAAGTGCTTGAAATCTACTCCCATTTTTCAAATATATTGCCCTAAATTTTAATGCAGTTTATTTAGGGAAATTCATTTGAAGAAAAGGGTTATGCCAATATATCTAATTTATGCAATTATGGAATTTACTAGTGTGAATTGATTGCACAGCGATAAAAGTAAAAAGGTGTAACATTATGTAATAATTATAAAAATGTATTTATTTTCAAAATCAAATCATAGTTGAAAAGAAATATTGTTTTATTTTTTGACATAAATAAAAATTGTGTAAAATTCCAATAAAAATGCTTCAAACGTTACGTACAAACTGTTCTATCGGGGAAATTGTAGGGATATACACCCGTAACATTTAATTTGATGATCCGGAAATTGTAATCCATGGGATCAAGATTTAGTGAAGTGATTACTTTCATTTATTTAAAACAAAATTTGCTCTCGATCCTAATTTAGTTTACGGAAATGTTGTTTGAAAAGATGGACGGGCATGTCAAATTAAATTTTATGTAAATTATGTCTGTCTTCATTCAAATATCATTTAGGCCAGTTGTATCAGTTCGGTATTAAATATTTTAAAATGGTCCAGTTTTGTGTAACACAATAAAAAACAAAGAAGCATAAATTCAGGACAGGCACGTTTATTTTGACACTATTTAAAATTATAAATAAATAATTATTAATAAATAAACAAGGATTGGCTTCGTTAGCCTGCTGTTACATTGTGTCAATATTTGACGTGTTCTAATTAATTTACGTAATATTTACAATTTAAATTAATTTATTATACATATTATGTAATAATGTCATATTTTTTTTACTATCCTGCAATATAAATACATGGTATCGTAGATACATAAACGTCATCATTTCCGAGAACCAATGAGAACCCTGACGACATTCTTCATGAGGAAATCCGCAAATGTCGGCACGCTCATCCTCCCAAGTTTGTAAAACCCGCCGACTTGAATCCCTACAAGGGAGATGGCGCTAATCCTTTTGCAAATCAGTTTGGAGGAATTAAAACGCTTGGACAGATTCGTCATCTTCGTCCGGCACTTCTTCATCCCCAGTGGAATTGCAAATCCTTTCCCCATAATCACGTTATACAGCAAACATCCGTCCGCCCCGAAAAAGAAGTAGATGAGGGAGAATAATTTTGAGTCATGAAACAATATGATCCCGTAGGATGTTAGGATTATACTGACCAAGAGAATTGAATTCTTCCAACCGAACACCATGTAGGCGAATTCCTGATTAAGAAGTTGAGTCCAGAGTTGGATATTTCGGCATTTCTTGAAGAAATAAGTCAGGTGGAAGGGTGTCAATTGATTGGATTTTTCCCTGTAATTTAATTTCAAGAATTAAAAAAGCTAAATTAAAATTCATTAAAAATTAAATTAAAACGCATAAGAAATTCATTCAAAATTAAATTAAAATGCATAAGAAATTCATCCAAAATTCAATTAAACGCATAAAAAATGCATTCAAAATTTTTATTAAAACGAATAAGAAATTCATTCAAAATACAACTACACGCATAAAAAATTTGAAGTTTTGACTATGTAAAGGACTCTGATTCTTACAAATTATTCAAAGTTTTCAAAATGGTCATCAAGTCGAAATTGCATTTGTCAAAATATAAGAGAAGCAAGAAATCCATTATGCACAACACCCCGAAGCCCAGAGTTGTCAACGTTGCCTCTATGAAAAGGAAGAAACCCAGAAGCAGCATTGATTGGTTGTCAGGATGGACGGACGAGTATGGAAAGTAAGCTGCGGCGGGGTTGGTCAAGAGGAGTAATACATATAACATTGGAATCAGGCAGACCAATACTGGTAACGATATTCCAACGAAGTCTTGAGGGGAGAGATTCCTCCAGCTAAATTTATTTGGAACATCTAAATATAAACGATATGTCGGCAATCGGAATTAAATGTTTATTTAATTTGACTAAATTTCTTGCATATATTATTTTTTTAAATGTGTATTAATTAACAAACAAATGTAATTAATAACAATTTTTTGTATCAATTAATACAAATTTTTTGTATCAAATAATACAAATTTTTTGTATCAATTAGTACAAATATTTTGTATCAATTAATACAAATTTTTTTTATCAATTAATACAAATTTTTTTTATCAATTAATACAATTTTTTTTTATCAATTAATACAAATTTTTTTTATCAATTAATACAATTTTTTTATCAATTAATACAAATTGTTTTTATCAATTTCTACAAATTTTTTTTTATCAATTAATACAATTTTTTTTAAGTTGTTTTTTGTATTAATTAATACAAAATTTTTGTATTAATCTATACACATTATTTGTATCAATTTTCTGTAATAATTAAGGAAAATGTTTTGTATTCATTAATAAAATATTTTTGTGTCGATTATTTAAAAATTGTTGTATTAAATTTGTAACTAATTAAAAAATTTGTTTGATTTCAATCTATTACCATTATATTTGTATATTGCGTTCGCAAGTAGCGACGGGGGTCGTAGGTTCGATCCCCGAGCACCACTATATAATTTCCGTGCCCTATTCCTTC
>JAQGAK010004433.1:0-12249 GCA_034696945.1 Lipothrix lubbocki
TTTATTGTCAAAATTAATTAATTTTTAAATAATGCAATGTAATTATTATGTATTAAAATTTTAAATCTTAAATTTTTATTTATTTTTATATATTTTTTGCCGTATTTTAAATTTTTAATGTATTAAATTTTTATTTATTTTTTACCGTATTTTTAATTTTCAATGTATTAAATTTTTATTTATTTTTTACCGTATTTTTACTGTATTTTTAATTTGTAATAAGCATTAAATTTTTATGTATTATTTATATATTTTTTAATCTATTTTAATAAGCATTGAATTTTTATTTAATTATTTGTTTATTAAATATAAAACTAGGTCTTATCCTTTTCAAATACCGAATTTGAATTTTAATAAATATTTTATTTATAATAAGTTATTTATGTACTAATTTTATATTCTTGACGAAAGCAGTGTAGAAGTTGGAATGGTGATGCTTTCTTATTATTCTAAACATCATATTAAAATAATTAAGAAAAATAGACATAATAAACCAGAATGAATATTTTAAATGCATTTTAAATTAAATTGAGTTTGTCATATTTTAATTTAATTATTTATGACCTGAGTCCATAGCCTCACCAGTCAACACTAATAACTATAAGGTAGTAATAGATAGGTGTATTTTGAGTCAATCTATAATAATGAGCCAATTAGTTAATTATTTTGTACATTTAGAAAGAACTGGGAAGACCGACTAAGCTAAAATAGTCTTACAATTAGTAAAGTTTGCACGATTTAATTAGGTTAGGTATAGGTACATAGAATACACTGTAGGAAAAAATGAAATGACCAGTCTTATAAATTGAGCGTATAGTAGGTAATATTAGTTTTAACATTTGGTTGTGGTTCCTAGTTCCTACCAAAAATCGGGTTAAAAATTATCAAACCTATATAGCGTAAAACGTTTGGCAAAATGGGGGATGACTGTTGCAATCGTACAAAACCACCGTACCACATTCCCGGCTACCAGGGCGCTGTTCCAGGGTTGAATTATGAAAGCGGCAAGACTTACTCCAAAACTACGCATGACCTCATCCTGAGAAATGTCGTCCGACCTGGCGCCAAAGGACCTAGAGCAGCGATATACCCAGACCCCTGTCGAGGTCATGAGGCCGATCTTCGAGCGCGATTCCACATGCTGCAGGGTAATATCGACCCTAACCCTTGCGAGGGTACGGACTGGAATTCCCGGAATAAATTCTGTATCCAGAAGCCCATCAATGATTGTCCCCCAAAGTTGGCGGAGATCAACAAACATGGTTACTTGTCCAGACTGTCGGTCTACCGGAGCAAGAACATGGATGTCCACCATTGCAAAGCTTGCAATGTCCAGCCATGTCCCGGAAGGGAACCGCGTGGGAAGCCATTTTTCAAGGAGTTTGAGGATATCACCAATTACGATCTCTTTCAAGACTACGAAAAGGAATGTCGCCATTTGAGGATCCCGAAACTGAAGTACAAAACGGATAATTGCTGGGACGAGGATTTTTATTTGCCGATAGAGGCCGTATCCGATTACTGCAAGATGGGCTACATTAGACCGCCTAAAGCATGCGAGTGTCTACCTTTTGAAGCTAAAAGAGAAGACAAGGATCTCAAATACTACCGTCATGAACCGGATGTTCGATCCTTTGGGTTGCCACATTTCAAGGATCCTACCAATCCTTACAGATGGTTCAAGACTGGCTATGCTGGTCATGTTCCTACCGAACGAGTATGTCAATATTTAAAACGAATATAATATTTGGACAATTTAATATACAATTATTTAAGGTTCATTTTTGCTTTTGAACTTCAATGATGGTTTTAAAGCGCGTCATGATGATTTTAAAGCGGCGCTATGATTATTTTAAAGTGGTGCCATGATGATTTTAAAGCGCAACGATGGTATTAATGCGCCATATTTAAAAAAAATGTAATCACAACCTTTTTTTAAATTCTAGTTCCGTTTTGGTGACGTTTACCCTATAAGCACCAAGAAAGCTTTAAGTAGATTCACTCTTAACTATTTGACGCCCCATCTGTCGGAGAAATGCCCAGTTTACATTAATCCTCAGCAGTACTGCGATCCCACTGACTATTTCGCGTAAGTGATAGATTGACGATCTGAAGAAAATATGGCGTTATTTTTGTATGTACGTATACTAATTGTAACATGTAAATTGTAACTTTATAGATGCTTCTGCGATCGACGGAAATCATACGATGGACACTTCCATCCCGAACATATTCGTGCTCGACTTAAAAATCGTTTCGATCCCGCATGCTGCGTACCGCCATGTGAGCATAATCCTCTTCCTATTTGTATCCAGCCGATGAATCCATTAGAGCAACCGCAAGTTTATTGCAATACGAAAGGAACTGGCTAAATGTAGATGTTTCAATGCTTAATGTAGTTTTTGTATGAAAGTTTTTAGATATTTAATGAAAGTCAAAATTTTAAAGTAAAAAATATATTTATTGACAATGAAAGCACGTGACAAATAAAATTCCTAGCGGATCCCTTTCTTGAGTTTAGCTTGGTTCAAAAATCTGAGGCTCTTTGCTTTAATTTCTAATCTTCCTGGAACCTTCATATCAGCGAATTCTTCTTCCGCTGGAATTTGAAATAGTGCAATACTTAATTTAATAATAGCTCTAAATGAAAATAGTGTATAGATAATTTCAAAATAAATAATTTAGAAAATACAAGATGGCGGTAAATGGTAACTTACCATCGGAATCTTCATCTTTGACCGGAGTGCCCACCCTAATTAATCTGGGTGGAA
Organism: Lipothrix lubbocki; assembly: GCA_034696945.1. Lineage (NCBI taxonomy): Eukaryota > Metazoa > Arthropoda > Collembola > Symphypleona > Sminthuridae > Lipothrix > Lipothrix lubbocki. Next base: position 2,772 of record JAQGAK010004433.1, read on the forward strand.
TGGGTTGGGGCTTAATGTATTGTGAGTAATTCTTAGTTTCTTCTTCCTCCTCCGGCACTTTTTGTTCTAGTTCGGTCACGGCGTCCATTAAACCACTTACTTTCTTATGTATAATTTTTAATTGGATCATTAAATTAGAATTTGCATAACGTCGTTTCCTCTTGGCAGTGTCCTCGAAGCGTTCTATTAGAGCTAGCAGAGCCAGTCGAACTTCCACTACAATTTCACCATATTTCTGCATTTTACCCTTGTAGTCTTTTATATCTGCTGCGATTTGTGCTTGTTTCTCCTCCAGAGACCGCTTCTTGTCCGAAAATTCGGACTCTTCGCGCTGACCGGTGTAGAGGAAATGACAGAGGATGAGATTCAACATATTTTGCTGACGGAGGAGCATGTCCCGAAGTTCTTCTTTGGCTCTTTGCTCTTGCTCGAAACGTAGTCCGAGGTCAATTACCGTTTGGTATCTGTTTTTTAAAGTATTAATTAATGAATTAGTTGGAAACGCTTTTAACTAAATCAAGTACTAATTGCAAGTTACTAAATTTTTAATTAATTAAAATAAAGAAAAAAAAATTCGTAGCGTAATAATTTAGTCGATTTTTACGCTTACCGAACAGGAATATAAGTGAGATCAGGAACCTTCATAACTTCCACCAAGCGTCTTGTCCTATCTTGGAATCTCTCCACTTCCTGTTTTTTCCCACGAATAATTTCAGCCTCATCAGTAAAAATGCTCTTATCCGTTTCGCCGTTTATACTGACACGTTTCGGGTCAGCTTTCCCCGGTCCAGTGGTCCCTGCTAATTGGTTAGCTTCGAGGATCTTTTGCACGGCCTTTTTCATGCGCGCCATCTGCCGCTTCCGTCGTTTTCGATTTTCACTGGCTTCTTGTTCCGTTATTGTAAGCTTCTTAGAGGCGTCGTTTTGGAACTATAGAAAAATACATTTAGTGTACTGCACACATGTCTCAAAATAATAAAATAGCAACAAAATAATATAATAAAAAATATTGTATATTATTATAAATAATTATTAAATATTTTAAAAATAAATGATTACCCACCACAATAGCGTCTTCCAGCATTTTTTGCAATTGGCTGAGCTCCCGTCGCTGATTTTGCAATTGATTATCCAATGCCCTGAGTACTGGTGAGTATTTCCCACGCTCTTCCCGCAGAATAAACTTTATTTCGTAGTATTTTGAGTGCAGGATACTCGCCGTTTCAAGCTTGACTGCAATTTATTATAAATATTTTAAAATATACAAAATTAATTATTTTAATTTAAAAAATTATACGAAATAAACATGTCATTATTATTTTAATTTTTAAAATTAAATGCAATTTTATAAAATTTTGAGCAAATAATTTAATGTAATTAGCAGAAAAAGCAATCATGCAAGTATGAAACTTACCTTTCATGTTCTCAATGCCGTACTCTATCCTATGGAAATTTTCTACAGCGTCTTGTTCCCAAGGTAGGGAACCAGGCCTCGGCCATTTTTCCATGACTTCCACCATTTGCTCAACTTCTTCCAAGCGCTTCCTTTTGTGGTAAAGGCGGAACAACAGGCAGTTCAAACGCTTGGCCATGTCGAAGAGTTTGTCATCTAGCCAAGGAATGGCGCTCTGGACAGGTTAAGATTGTTGAATTTATAGTTTTAATGATTAATTAATGGATTAATTTATTATCGCGTATCAATTTTTAACTTAAAAGGAGCATCATGGTAGTTACTAAAACTGGGAAATTTTAGATTATTACATCAGCAACTTGACCTCGCAGCGCTAACTGAAATTCTCTGTGCGTCCTCAGAGCGTTCTGAACAGCCATTTTTTCAGCTTCCACAGCCTCAACAAACTTATGACGGAGATGCTTGGTTTCCGCGTACAAGTCGTGGATGATGGTTGTCGCACCTTGGCGGGATTCCTCCATTTCATCTTTTAGGACTTTGTTGTAGCGCTCTAAATTTGTTTAATTATTATTAATTAAAGTTTAAGTTTAAAGTTCAATTATTAATGGACGGAACGAAATGTTTGTGTAGTAGCTCCATTTTATATGAATTTATTATTGGCTCCTGAGATAACGAACCTTTCAACGATATTTTGATCCGTAGATTCTCAATCTGATCCTGCACGGATACATTATCATCATACAGCTCCTCGTTGGATTGTAACTTCTCCGGCTTCGGCACCAGCCGGCCGTAAGAGGATGGGATGTGATGCAAAAACATTTTGGGGTTTCAAATTTACATAAATTTTGCTAAATACTATACCACCAGTAACGGAGCAAATTAAATAATCTGAGGGATTTGAGTCTTGACAAGAATGAAACGGAAATTTTGTTCAGCTACACTAATAAACGATTACTCTTCTAATCCAATATATTATGTATCGAAAGTCCCTTGTCCGATTAAAGGAAATATTATATAGTAGGAAGACAAACTGAATACTGAACAGCATAAAAATTAATATATTAGCAATTTATATTAATCCTCCTATCCTGGTCCTGGAGCTATGATCCAGGCTACGGACCTACTTAACTTTAAAATAACGTAAAAGGAAACAAAAGTACGAGACGAAATTATTTTATATAGGGATCTTCATCTAAATTATTACATTACAATGTAATACATATATGTTCTTTAAAAAAAGTACTAATCTATATAAAACACTAGGACTAACTGGAAGAGATTACAATGTATAACCTGTAAACTTGACTAACTACAAGAAACTAATGTGTAATGACTAAAGTCGTGAAAGCGAAGTAGACTTTAAAGGTAGCCAAATATTCCTACTTATACGTGAATATTGCGAGACTATGCATATGCAAGATCTATTCAAATTTAAAATTTTTAATGAAACGGTAGCCATGCCGATATTTCGAGGTCTACGCTTTGACCCCGCGCACCCATAGACTCATAGAGTGAAGGAAAGATGTGAGGGTGACTATAGATGACTATAACTCGATAACTCCATAAACTATAACTATCGTCACCTATATTCCCGCTAAATCTCTGAAACGCTTTTAAAATCTCGCGGCGCACAAATACAACGTAACGACCAATCAGAATGATTTCCCCGTGCAGAGCGCGGGCTTAAAGCTAGTAACTTAATATCGCTGCTGTACAGCTCTTGATTTTAATTTTTAGAAATTACCATGAACCCGCTGGAAATATCAAATGGGTTAGCGGGCGAGTCTAGTTGTCCATAACGGATTCTCTCATTATTCTATCCCATTCCATGCTGGAGAGTGATTGCTTTATTTGCTAATTATATTAAATACTATTCAAGAGAGAGAAAGAAACTTTATTTCACTGACACCACTATGGTGCTTGCCTTTCGACACAGTAATACAATTCATTGAATTTTACATAAAAATGATTATGCTTGACAATTTGAAATTGCTTGACAATTATACAATTTGAATGAAGGTCTCACCAAATTACGCAAGCAATTTTCAGGTCAACCCATTTAATTTTATGGCTTCAGATTCACATACATACATTCAGATTATTCGTCAGTTTATCAAACATGGCTCAGCTGTATTATTGCGAATAGATATGAAACAATGATGAGGTAACGAATATAACCGACGCAACTTGACTGTTTAGGGCTATTTTGCTTGATGAGGATGGTTTACTGCCTTCAGCAGCGGCTTCTCTGGCTCTGGCTTGGTCTTTGTTGCACAAGTTGGCGGTGCAAGAACAAAAGTCATTTTTACATTTATTAACCTTTGCTATGCTACCACAGGCTTTCTGGGCAGGAGTTTTCCATCGATAACCGCAAGCCGTTGCATCAGGGGGGCATGTAACTATCTGGCCTCCGTCTTTACAACCGTCATCTCCTTGACACTCGTAACATTGAAGCGCCCAGGTGGAATGCAATGTACCAATTACAATGACAGCAAGCGCCCAACAGAATGTTGAATAAGACATCACTGATAAATTACAATTTAGGATAAGACATGCAGAGCAGACTGCAGACGATGACGCGGGGTAAAAGGCAGGAATCGAAGGACGGGACCAGTTGGGTTTGGCTTGGATTTGACGTCTTTGAGCGTGGTTAGCTGACAGGGATGCTGTTTACATTGATACTAAGGATGAGTTTCATCAATCAGAAATAATATATTTTGAAGAAATTACCCCTCTTTTACACTTTTTCAAAATATTTAAGGCAAAAACCCTAATGAGCAAGAAAAAATATTCTAACAACATTATTTCAACCTCGCCACTATGTTATCTCTATGACTGATTTAATGAGAGAGCCTGTCTAACAAAAATAAAATAACAATGCAAACAGGGACAGTAAAGTTGAAGCCACAGCTTGCAATAATTAATCGCTTTACCCCAAAGCATTTCCAATTTAGGGATAATACAAAAAATCAACTACGTCACCCAGCCGCCATTATATAATAATGTTTTTTTATTAATATGGGCCTAAAAATACATGTGTTCCGGTTTCCGGCGAATGCTTCAATTTAAATAATTTTTTTACATCCACCAAATTCCATTAGTTACAAGAGAGGCAGCAAGCTCTCGATCCGGTTTCATTTGTAATACTCATTCCGAATATATGTTGGACGGTGCAAATGTATGGCTTTCCCCGTTCACAAAATGCATAGGTTCCACATCTGTTGTTGATGTATTTCCATGGTTAAGATATGGTGACCAGGGTGATCATCATGACCAGAGGTTGATTTGTCAGCTGCATAGACATTTTATGCGTGCTTTCTGGTCACAAAAAACTTTATCCAGAGGAAAGTACATAGTTGATACGTTCTCAATATTATATCCCATTACATTCTAGAGATGTTATTGCTCGCGGTTATTTTTTCGCTGATTAAAATACTATTCATGCTTAATTCAATATAGATGATCTCCTATTCTCAACAGCTGCGCAAGCAAATTATTGGTTTAACTTATTTATTTTTCTTGCTACATAAATTCAGATTATTTATCATATTAAACATGGCTTAGCTATAATATTGCGTGTAGATATGAAACAATGACGAGGTAACGAATACACACGACGCAACTTGGCTGCTTAAGGTTATTTTGCTCGATGAGGATCCAGATCCTCCAGCTCCAGATCCCCCAGCTCCTCCGCCTCCAGATCCCCCAGCTCCTCCAGATTCAGATCCCCCAGCTCCTCCAGATTCAGATCCCCCAGCTCCTCCAGATTCAGATCCTCCAGCTCCTCCAGATTCAGATCCTCCAGCTCCTCCAGATTCAGATCCTCCAGCTCCTCCAGCTCCTCCAGATCCAGATCCCCCAGCTCCTCCAGATCCAGATCCCGATCCTCCTGCCCCAGATCCTCCGGCACCAGATCCTCCAGCACCAGATCCTCCAGCTCCTCCTACTGGGTCTAGTGGGACGTGAGATTCATTTTTTTCGGCTGTGGTTCTGTCGATATTGCACAAATCAACGTTGCAAGAACAACGTTTTTCGTTACATGTCATTTCTTTCTCAGAAGCGCAGGCTCTTTTCCCAGATGCAAATTCAAAGGCGCAAACGTTTGCATCAGGCATGCACGTAACTACCTTTCCTAAGCCTGTACAATTTTCGTTGCTATTACACTGGTAACATTGAAGCGCCCCGGTGAAATGTAAGGGGCCCATTATTGTAATGACAGCAAGCGCCCAACAGAATGTTGAATAAGACATCGCTGATAATAACATTGTGGGAAAATACGTACAGACAATGGCGCGGAGTACGGGGCAGGAATTTTTGGGTTAATTGGCGGTGATGACCTTGAACGTGGCTTGCAGACAGGAATGCTGGTTGCTATTTATATTGACTTTTATTTTTTAGGTGAATTTTTATCAATCATCATTTCCACAGTGCTATTGTCGTCAATATATTTTCAACAATCTACTCTAAATCGGGGTTTTTTTTTTCAGAATCGGATCTAGTGGACGTAGGAAACCTAGGAATACGTTTCCCGAAAACTAGGTTAAAGTGACGAAATTAATTTCTGACGATTGACGACTTTAGCACTGAGCATGTAAATGTATTAATTATGGTATTTGCCTCACGGCACAGTAATTTTGACAAAAGTATTACAAAATGAATTTACCGTTTTCTTGTTAAACTCTTGTGACGAATTTTGCACTGCCGATGATGACGACGAAATCACTCCTGAGTAAGACTTCTTCGATAATTATTTATATGGTAGGGGTAGGGAATATAGTAGGGACTGAATTTATAAAATTCCCTTCGTAGTTATTGCAAAGACCAATCGACTGATTGTTGTAAGTTTGTGAGCTCGTTCCCCGCTACGCTACGCTAGGCCTATGGAAACTCGAGGTTCCTCAAGCTTAAAAAGCATCTTCACAAATTAAGTGTTTGTTCGCACGTGTTAATTATTATGTATACAATATTTCATTTTTGCTCACTGGTTTGGTTGACTCATAGTTAATTATTATTGTTGTTACATTTTAATCGGATCACATTAAAAGTGAGACTGAACAATTAATTATACTGACTATCTTTATTAATTATTATCTACTAATTAATTAATTTTGGCGATCAATTTAACCAACAATAAGCCAACAAGTCAATTAATTTTTTCCCCTTATTTTGTGAAGGAAGTATTTTATTAACTACCAGTTTACCGTCAATAAGAATAATGTAAAAAGCAATTATGAAATAATGATAAATGGTTGCTTCCATTTTGGCATGTACAAATAGTTTGAATTTTGTACTCACACGCTTGAAATTGTGCACCATATATACTAATATTAGATACTGTGTGAATTGCGACATCTCACGTCTTCCAGATCCATCCTGCAAGAATATAATTTACAAATTTAAGGTTTAAGTGCCACAACTTTTCATTGTGCCATTGCCCTTTGCCATTACCATGTATTTACATCATATCGCGTCGTCCTACGGACGACTGGTGCCGAAACCAGAGATGTTGAAATCGGGTGAAGAGCTTTACGACGACAATGTCTCAGTCCATGATCAGATTGAAAACCTTAGGATTAAAATTTCATTGAAAGGTATTCAGCTATCTTAATAATGTCTAAAGTCATCTTTGTATCTTCACTATCTTCTCAGCGGCAGCGGTTGAATTTTATGAATTTAAAAAATCTCCATAGAGCGCTATAACAAAGTAATCAAAGATGAAATGGAGGAATCTCGTCAAGGTACCAGTACGGTCATACATGATTTATGCGTTGAGACCGATCATCTCCGTCACAAGTTCATCGAAGCTATTCAGGCGGAAAAATTGGCTGTGCAGAATGCCCTCAGAACTCACAGGATATTTCAGTTAGCCATGAAAGGCCGGGTTGCCGATGTAAGATGAACTATACATATAGTTACAATACTAGCAGTAAATAAATAGGTGTAATAAGGAAAATACATTAAATGAAAGATCTACAATGTCGTAATAGTATATTATTGTATTATTCAAAGGTATACAGTATTTTTATAAAGTTGCTTTTTACATCCTAATTTAATAATATGAATTTATTCTAGAACGCAATCCCATGGTTAGATGACAAATTATTCGACATGGCCAAACGTCTCAATTGCTTACTCTTCCGTCTTTACCACAAAAGGAGAAAGCTTGAGGAAGTTGAGCAGATGGTGGAACTCATGGAAAAATGGCCTCGTCCCGGGTCCCTGCCATGGGAACAAGAGGCCGTTGAAGTCTTTCACAGGATCGAATACGAGATTGAGAATATGAAGGGTACTTAAAGTTTTTTTAACAATTTTGATCACCAAGATGTTAAATCCAAAAAGATGTTCGCTATAAGCAACATAAAATGACAATCGAAGGAATATTTAGTGGAGCTTGAAACTGCTAGTATCTTACATGCGAAATACTATGAAATCAAGTTCATTCTGAGGGAAGAGCGTATGAAATATTCACCAACGCTCCGTTCGCTCGAAAATCAGTTGCAGCATCAGCAACAGGAGCTGACGCAGTTGCAGAAAATGCTTGCTGATGCTATTGTGGTACTGTTTATACTTAAAAATATTGTTTTTTTTCGTAATATTGCGATAGGGTTAACTTGTGTTAAACTTTGTGTGTGAAAAATTGTGTGTAATAATTAAAAATTTGACATTAAATATCCCTCAGTTTCAAAACGACGCCTCAAAGAAACTCGTAATAACGGAGCAGGAAGCTAGTGGAAACCGGAAGCGACGGCGCCGACAGATGGCGCGCATGAAAAAAGCTGTGCAGAAGATCCTCGAAGCAAATCAGTTAGCAAGTTCGGCGGGGGAAAAGGGCAGGACAGAAAAGCGCCTGAGTAGCAGTTATGCGGAAGCTATTGACAGAAGTGCACTCAGCGTGGATGAAGTTGACTTAATCCGAACTAAGAAGCAGGAGGTGGAAAGATTTCAAGATAAAACCAGAAGATTAGTTGAGGTGATGAAAGTTCCTGACTTAACCTACATACCTGTTCGGTAATGTTAAACAACAATCCTGTGATTTCAGTTTCCGAAGGCACAAAGGCGGTTTTAACATGAGATCATTACCGAATAGATACCGCACAGTCATGGAGCTCGGACTGAGGTTTGAACAGGAAGAGAAAGCGAAGATAGACTTGAGGAACACACTTCTCCGTCAGCAAAACATGCTCAGTCTGATCCTCTGCCATTTCATGTACACGGGTCAGCGGGAGGAATTTGAATTTAATGAGAAGAAGCGGAACTTGGAAAAGAAGCAAGCTGAGATTGAGAGGGAAATCGAGGAGTACAAGATCAAGATGCAGAATCATGGGGAGTTGGTCATGGATGTCCGGCTAGCGTTGCTAACGATGATGGAGCGGTTCGGGAACGAAGATAATGCCAAGAAACGAAAGCGCTTCTCTAGCGGCGCTTTAACAACGCAGTTGAAAATAATTCATAAAAAGATCTCTGGGTTATTGGAGGCAGTCGAAGAACTGGAACAGCAAGTTCCAGAGGAGGATGAAGAGGGGAAAAATTACCAACAATACATGAAAGTCCCAGTAATTCCTCCCAGACTGATTCGCGTTGGTACGCCGCTGAAGGACGACGACTCTGATGGTATGTCTTCAAATCATTTATAAACACATATTATAAAACATTTCCGTACCTTGAAACAGATATAATTATTTTGTTCAATTTAATTTAACTCCATTTTTTTTAATTCCAGGAGAAGTTGAAGATGAAGAATTCACGGATTTAAAAGTGCCAGGAAGGCATGAAATTAAAGCTAAAAGTCTCAGGTTTCTTCATCAAGCTAAGCTGAAGCGGGGGATTCGCTAACATTATTTCTTGCCACTTTCGTTTTCTCTGTATAAATACTATTATATGTATATGTAGCCTTCATTAAAAACGTTCCATTTCTTAACACTCCCATTTGTATTTTTAGCATTTTCAGTAATTTTGTTATAGTATATTTTATCATGTGGCTTCATATCCGTACAAAATAAATACAAAAATTAATACAAAAATTAATACAAAAATTAATACAAAAATTAATACAAAAATTAATACAAA
>JAQGAK010004434.1:0-12248 GCA_034696945.1 Lipothrix lubbocki
ACATGGACATTGAAAACAAATCAGCTTTGCGCATAAATGGGTCTATTTGGATGCAAACTATTAGTTTTAGCTATTTTAGGGTTTATCTAAAATGGTACGGTTCTGGGCTCTCCGAAAAAGTCTGAAATTACTGAGAATATTTCTACAAGAAAAAAGGAAAAATCCACAAAGTATCTTTTTTTGCCCCGCCATCTTAATGGTGACTATAATAAACTGTAAAAAATGTAGAATGATTGTTTATATGGAGTGAAGCATTTCATTTTATAGTTTTTAGTAAACGCTGTGGGCTTTTGATCCTGGAAATTTTTCTCTCAGCGCTTTTTGAAGCTTGTCTTCTCATATGAAAACCTTTTTGGTCAGATTCCAAACAAAAAGAGCAGCGTTAAAATTTCGGTCGAAATTTTTTTAATTTATTGTCAGCTTTATAGAGTTTATTTGTAATAGGTACTCTCACCATAAGAGAACTCTACATATTTGTAAGAGATCCTATGAGCCCACACGTCTTACATAGTTACATATGTGCTACAACTCTAATTCTTTTTCAGTGAAGATTAGATACTTATCTTTTAGTGCAAAATATGTCCAACATCCATTCAGTGCAAACTACAGTTATTCGCCATAGTTTTTAGTGCAGGGTTAGAATTGTATTATCAGTTGAAAATAGGGCACCATGTGTTTAAAATGGGTTCAATAGGTCCGAATTGTTAATTGCAGTGGAGTTGTTCCATAAATTCACTTAAACCGAGGGTACACAATGAATTCTGCTAAAGTGGATCGCTTTCTATTAAAGTTTCTATCTGCTCGTTTAACATGTGTACCCATGACACAAACTCCGTTAAAGCTGTATAGGTAAAACACAATAATTTTCCTTGAAACAGGTAATTTAAACATGTTCCACTACCTATGTATATACAGAGGAGACTTACTATAACACTCCCCTTTATTAGGGCAGACTCGTTATACCGGCCGCAGATTTGTGCTCCAGATATAAATTTACAAGTATAATTCTGACTGTTATACGATCACTTATTTATAGCGGTCAACTTTTGCCGCTTGGTTGAGTGCCGTTATAAAGAGTTTTCACTGTACATGATCTGATATAAATGAAAACTTTCGAATTTAAATAGGGCATGGCGTAAATTGTTTAACCTTCTGAAACGTACTGGAACTACATGCATATCCTGACACACTTCCATCAGTTTTATATAAATTATCATAAACTAGGTCAAATGTGGCGAGGCAGTAATATGTACATTGAATACATAATTGGCTTTTATTATCTCTGATGCTCAATCACTCCATAAAAATATTCATGTATATATAAACGAGAAAAATTGAGTATAGATACAATTGAAGCTTGAATCGACTTCAGTTTCGTTATTATCCAATTTTCTCTCCGAATTCCAAGTGATTTACAAGATTGAAAATGGCTAATGTTTTGACTGTTTGTTTCGTTGCATTTATTGCCATAACTTCGGTTACTGCCACATTGCCAAGTAAGTATACAAAACTATGCAATATTTAAAAAAAATTTTAGGACATTTACCAAAAATGTTTTTAGACATTTACCAAAATTTTTTAGACATTTACTATAAATTTTTTTAGACATTTACTAAATTTTTTTTAGACATTTACCAAAACTTGTGTAGACATTTACCAAAACTTTTTTAGACATTTACCAAATTTTTTTAGACATTTACAAAATTTTTTTTTAGACATTTACTAAATTTTTTAAACATTTATCAAAAATTTTTCAGAAATTTACCAAAATTTTTTTAGACATTTACCAAAAATATTAAGGGTTGCGTCCTAACTTAATATATGCGCTTATCGTAGGAATTGTATCTCCAAGTTTTGTAATGAATAGTGCGTTAAACTCAAAATTATTGTAAATCTTGGTGGGTTGAATATTTGGTAATCGTTCTAAATTTAAATTTAAATTAGTATCATTTATCCCATTTAATATCGTGAAGAAAATATTGCAACTCTTTTTTTTCTCATTAAGCCTGTCTAAATTGTGAAATCTGTGTTGGGACTATTCCTTTACGGACCGGTGGTTGCCAATTACCTTCAACCATTTCGGGAACGGGCTTTGACACCTGCCCTGCTGTTCCATCCACTGCTCCTAAAATTTGTCCTTGCGTTACCAGCACCACCAGTAAGACTCTAATTTCGACTATACTCCAAATTCCGCTCATCCGTATTTATCTGGACCACCAACAAATTTAACCTTGCCTATAATTTAAACGTCCATAATAAAATCCCGAATTTCCAAATCGTACATATCTGTTCTAAAAATGAATATTAACCAAATAATATTTTTAGTCGGAGGCTTGGCAGGATTCGATATTTACACTGGCGCTTCGGCGACCACCGGACTTGCCCTGGGTAAGAGATTCTTTTAAAGAGAATCCAAGTTTATACAATTGTTTTGTGTACATATGTATATACGTATATACAAGTAAATCATTAGTAAGCTAATATATTTAAATTTTTATATTTAGGAGCGGATGGAGCAATTACAAGTAAGTATTTTAGGCAGTTTCCCCACAGTTTTTGGCACTTTGTAAATAATATTAATTTCAATCCATAATTTCTCCCCATAGTTGGTGGCGGTTCAGTGTCGGATCCGATAGTTCTCGTGGGTAAGTAAATTTGTTTATATTTATTAATTTTTAGTTATCATCATTGTAATACTATTTTTGTATTCAGCCGCTGATGGAAGTATCCTGGGCGTAGCGTGTAAGTAACTATGTACTTTACCCGTAATTACATTAAACACGTTTCAAAGTTCAATAACTCATCAATTTTCTGTTTCTATGTAATACATCCAGTTGACAATAAAATCGCATGCTATCCTTACGCCGTCGTAAACAGTAAGTTATTGCAAGGAAATTAAATCTATCATAGCAAAAATAAATGTTACGAGATTTATCAGATTAATATAGTCTCTAATTAATGAATGCTTTAAATTACCAGCAAGCAAAAAGGTTACACAATTAAGAGGTAGGTCAAATTCAACTAAATTATTGAAAAGTTTCAAGGGTTTTTGTAAAACACTTTTATGATTTCAAAATTTGTTTGCATAAATGTGAATAATTCAATATTTAACCAACAGGCATATGCGAAGGAACATTGTTGACGATTGATGCAGATAAAATAGGTAAGTTCCATGGGTTGAACAAAATCATGCGTTTCTATATATAGTTCCTTGTTCTTTAACGTTTTCTTTTGAAACCTCAGATCCAAACACAGGGAAAGTATTGGCGTACACAGCAGGGGATATTCGTAAGCGAATAATAGTTTATGTTATTGATGATTTTGCGTATACACTGAACTCTCGCTTTAAGAGAACACTATAAATCACCAAAATCATTCTCTTATATGGGAATTCTCTTATGGGGAGAGCTACTGCGCATACACCTATGTATGATATGCGGGCCTGAAGGATCTCTTACAGAGAAAGTTATCTTATATGGAGGTCTCCTATAGCGAGAGTCTGGTGTATATGTATAGTTAATATTCATTAAAAAGTGTTATATTTGTTAATCATACTATTAATTATTTAATAAATTTGCAGCGAATGTCCCCGATTTGGCTTTCCCTCTGATAGTAAGTAACTATTTCTAATTATTCCCTTCACTGAAGATAATTTATTTTAATATTGTATTTTCCCCCAAAATTAGAATCGAGATTAAGATGATTAACGTTTGAACACTTTTTGTCGACGTGGACTTGGATAACATCTACTAATACGAAATATGAGTTAAGTTTTACTTTAAATCAAAACCTTGGGTTGTTTAAAGAATTGTTAATATAACAGAGTTTTGTAATGTCGGCTCGTTTTATTTTATTTTATTATTTTTTAAATATTATTATTCATTCATTTATTAATTTATTTTATTATGACATTAAGTGAAACCATATTTGTTTGTTTCGACCCTTTGTTAAATGCAAGAGTTTGTGATCACAGTGCTTGTTTCAGTAATATTAAATAAAATTGCCCAAGTTACATTTAGTTACATAACGTGTACATATAGTATTCCACATTTACCAATCGAATCTCCCAAATGTCAACGCCTCGGTTATTTACCCTTTAGATCATTTGTAGTTTTGTACAACTTTAATTTAAAAATACACCTGAGTCCCGCTGTAAGCGCTCTGTACATAAGAACTCTCCGTATAAAAGTCTCGTTGGGCTCGCTTGGGCGCGCCTTTTGAATTCAATAACTTATTGTACCTATACCTGATGACCTGAAGGTCTCCACATAACTATGCGCATGTGTATATGTACACAATATACATAAAACGAAAATGGAAACAAAAATAAGTACGTTAGTCAGAAATAAGATAGAAAATAAGTTAAAAATAGGAAAGACTTAAGTAATACATACTCAAGTAAACACATAGGGAAGTTGTTTCTATTAATCGTGTCACAAGCGATTGATTCATATTAGCAGTACATGGTAATAAAATCAAAACAATAAAGTGGTTGATAATAAATGATAAATTAGTTTTTTACACTAAACGCTAACTTTGGAATTTAGTAATTTATAATGAATTTATTAGTTCCCAAACAGTCAATTTATATTAATTCAAATTAAAAAAGTTTAAAAAAATAAATTTATTAATCAAAATACTCTTCTATGACTACACTTATTTCAAGTATGTACATACTAAAAGCATGCACTTCTTATAAATTATAATACGCATACTTGATACATGATACACATACAGTCGTTTGACTCTTCATTATTCCATTCCGTTTCTGTGTGAAAATAGTAAACCCGTTCTTTCAAATCCTTTCAAAAATTTTTGATTTAAATCAAGTTCGCGAACGAAATAAATCAGAATGTTAAAAGGAATCAAAATTTGCTACATTTTGATTGAAGTTGATTCAATTTAAATTTATGGATTGAATTTATCGAATTATGATTCATTTCATTCAAATCTAACAAAGCTTAATCTGGACAGTTAAAAGCTTTTTTTCATAACCTGACCACAGACCAGGAAAGTCGCCCAAAGTTTTGGAAAACAAAATTTCATTATTTTCATCATGATGCAGAGCATATTTAATTTGTACAGTGAACCGAATAATTTGATTCAACTCTGTTCAATAAATTGAAGCAAAAAATGTTGCAAAATGTATTATTCAAAAATAAAATTTAATTATTGTTATTTCGATTTAAATTGAACCGACGAATTTTGATTCAAAATTGAATCTCCGGGATGTCTAGTTCATAATCATTAATCGTGATCTGAAGAAAATTTCTTTCCCGACATAGGAGGCGATGTGGTTGTTCGTTGGACCGGTAGAAAACAGCTCTACGAAGTAAAAATTTATTTTTTTCGTATTCAGAAAAAAATGTTACCCTAATATTGCTAAATAAATAAATTTTACTGTACATAGGATTGGCTCCACAAAATTTTAAAGGTGCTGAAAATTGATCCCCTTAATGTCAACTTCTTTCGTGTAATGTTTTGGTTTAAACAAGTTCAATATTTGGATTATACGCATCATTTCCGTCATTTTGAGTATATGGTTGAAAAAATTACGTTAAAAAATGTTTTTGTGGTATTCAGTTTGGCTGTATGCAAATCATATGTCAATTTTCAACAATTAAAAAATCACAAATTCTTGGGCCCAGTAAAATTAGATAATTACCAGGTCAGTTTTCAACGCAACCGTGTTGACCTTATAGTCAAAATGACAGGAATGACGCATAGAATGCAAATAATAAATTTATTAAAACAAAAACATCTGGTCACACATACATGAAGTCTTATCTTAATCTTAAGCCTAATACATATAATGGTATTAAATACACTGTCACTGTTGTTTTGAAATTATAATTATTAACTTTGCATTTAAGTTGATATATACATACATGCGGGTATTTGGGAAATTCTGAGATTAGTTACGAAAGGAAATCCATGTGTTTAGTATAAAATATTATGCTCTTTGCTGACCGTAATCTATTTTGACTTTACCCGATTTCTATTAATTTAATTATATATTCGCATACATCAATCCACATTGTTCTTGCCTTTTGTTAGCACAAGCCTTTCTGCGGAATGTATATGAAGTTGTCCTGATTGTGACCATGAATATTTCCATTAAAGAAGCGATTACAAAAACTTTTAGATTAAGTTTTCATTAATTAAAGCTCTTACTAAAAGTTACTCTAGCAATTGTTTATTAAAGAAGCATAACATCGTGCTTGGGTTCTAAATATTGAAAAACGTATTAGCATCCTAAGAGTTTATTCAATATAGCAATATTTTTTTTGTTGCTGCATTTTACGCTATTTATTTATGTGGCATTTTTAGAATTAAAATTTTAGCTGATATCAAGTTTATATGTATTCACCATATGTGTTCGAAAACAATTCCCATTTCTCATGTCAGATAAAGAGGAAAAAAGGATTCGTTTAAAAAGGATAAAATGTTTTACCGAACTCAAAATGCTTGACAAGTTTTGCTAACTTATTAAAAATAAAAAATTTTGACAACTTACAGAAATCTTTGGATCTTCTAAGAAGCGACATAAAAAAGAGAGTAAACTGAAAGGTAATAAAGTTTCACAAAGAGTTCCGCCCGATTTGGAATTAAGTATTTTTTATCAAATTTAATAGTTCCAAAAATTTCCAATTTGACTTTTTGAAATTATGTTTTAATATAATATAGAATTGAATATGTTTTACACTGAATTTCAAATTTCCTGGTGGTTTCTCACGCCGTGGCAATAACGTTGATCAAATAGACGTTTCCAAAAATAATCAAAATTACACTCCTATGACTACAACATTTTTAACCATGCAAAATAATATGTTTAATAAATGGTAATATAAAGGATAAGTACAGTTTACTAAAAAAGGTTAATTGTGTTTAAAATCTACTCAACGTCTCCAGGATGATCGTCATCCAATGATGGATAAATCTAATATTTAGACTTTTCGTGATATTCTAGTCAGTTGACTCCGTTTCACCTTGATAGTAGCTTTCCGTTGGAAAATATTCATCTGATGTTGCATAATGTGGAGCTGTTATATGTATTCAAATAGAAGGAGTCAATGATTAAAATATGTGCACTTTATTTTCAAATAAAATCATTCAGTATTTTCAAGGTGTAACTATTCATGTATTTTTAAATTCTCCTTACGTCCCGAAGTTGTGCCATCCAATATCTCTACGATTTCAATTACAACAGTTGCTTTACGGTTACTTATCACATTGACTGACATTTTAGCGTATACGTTTTGATAGCCAACATCTAGTTGTTGAGTCTATAAAAGCATAAAAATCGGTATAAAGTTTACCGCACGTTACGTCGGAATATTCTATCAGTATCATGTTACTTCGGAGATTGCGAGTACTGGTGCTATTACCTGCAACACATTTCGTCGAGAGAAACCTGGATATCCAGTGTGAGTATTAAAGTAATTTTCCATGCTCTGGCTTTTTGGAACGAAAGCTACACCCAATAAATCGCTACCCGAAAAGTCCATAAATGAAGCAATTCGTGCGTTAATACCATCAATAATGTAGGAAAATGCAGTTGTGACGTAGCTACAGAACCAAAGAAAAGTTTTTGAAATCTGAAAACTTATTTTCAAGTACGTATAACAAAATTATGAGGCAAAAGCCGGAGCTATGTTAATTACGTACCAACAACTAGGTTCGGCAAATGTGAAAACTTCTTTAGTGTGAGGTGCTATGGAAGAGGGGGCTGGGTGTAAAGCTGAATTTTGCTGGTCATACATTTTGAAATCGTAGACAGTCCTGTCCAAATGGTTTACTGTGTGGAGAAAATGACAATTAAACCCTTGCCAGACGTAAACTTGTAATATATGGTTAAAATTAAAGGATGAAATGCTCTCTACGTTAGCTTTTGAAATGTTAAAAAACGTATTTGCTTACTAAGCACTACAACAACTCCCCTCCCACCGTTGCCAACCCTTGATACCCTAGACATAATGTCGTTGACGGTAGATCCATTGAATGTTTTTCCTGTCAGAGGAGTTGATTTTCCCCTAACGAGACCATCAAAATATCTCAGTGTTGCAAGTGGCGCTATGTCAGGCCGACCGGGTACATTAGTTGCTCCCCAGTATGGATAGCTAGTTGTGCTATACCTACTTCCACCTGTGGTATGCCGTTCCGTTGTTTCATATCGTTCCGACGTTGTAGTTGTTTCTGTGGTACTGGAAAATTCTAATAAAATGTTAAAAATACTTTTTGAATTTCATTTAAAATAAAGGTGATTATAGTAAACTTGTGTTTTTGTATCTTTTCTTATCCAACTCACCATTCCAATAATTCCTAGGATTACTTTCCTCCACGATTTCAATTACAAATGTTGCTTTACGAATGCCAATCGCATTAACTGACATTTTAGCATACAGATTTTGATAGCGAATAGCGAGTTGTTGAGTCTATAAATGTATACAAATAGTTTTCAGATGTACACCAACTACCGCACCGCATGTAAGAATCTCTATCAGCGTCTTACTATTTCAGAGAATAATATGTATTTTAATAATGTACATTCATAATTACCTGCAGTGATTCTTCCCGAGATGAACCCGGAAATCCAGTACGAGTAATCAAGTACTGTTCCATGCTCTTGCCGTTTGGCACGAAAGCCAAACCGCACCACCCAGGGTAATAAAAGTCAATTAATGAAGAAATGCTAGCCGTATTCCCAAGAATTTCGTAGGAAAATGCAGTTTTGACTCCGCTACAGTTCCAAAGGAAAATGTTTGTAATTACATTTCATTGCTAGAACGTATTACTATGCAGAGAACCAAGCCAAGATAAAATGATCACGTACCCAACAGGAGGTTCAGCAAATGTGAAAACCTCTTTAGTGTGAGGTGCAATGGAGGAGGGAGCTGCGTGTAATGATGAATTTTTCGGGTCGTCCATTTTGAAATTATTGATGGTCCGGTCCAAATGGTTAACTGTATAAAAAGTAAAACCCAAATGATGAAATTGTTTCTACATTGGCTTTCAATATAATGCTCCTGAATATAATTAGCTTACTAAACACTACAACAACTCCATTCCCACCATAGCCAACCCTTGATACACTGGATATGATGTCGCTGACGGTAGATCCATTGAATGTTTGTCCCGTCAGAGGGATTTGTTTTCTGCGAACGAGCTCATCAAAATTTGTCAGTGATACATATTGGGCTGTGCCGGGCTGAGGTGTAGTAGTGATTCTTGAGAATGGAGTTGTGCTATACCTACTTCCAGGTGTTGTAGTTGGGTCTGCCGTGGTACTGGAAAAGTCTAGTAAAATATGTAAATTTTAATTTCAAACAAAATAATTTAGCATAGTAAACTGGCAATTGCTTATGCCTGATCTTCCAACTTACCACCCCGAGAGTTTGCAAGGTTCGACTTTATGACGGCAATATCAGAAGATATTGCGCTCAATCTGTCTCTAATGGAATTCCCACTCAATGCAAGACCCGTGGTGCTGTCGTTTCCAATTAGACTCGTTCGCATTGCCACACATTCCTTTACTGTTTCCCCCACTTTGTTTTCAATTACAAACGAACTTAGCATTAGGGCCTCCTTGATTTCTCCCACGGAGCTTTTGAACTCCTGGAGTTTCAATGCTATGTCATTAAGTGAGGAGCTAGTGGATGAATTCAAAGCTGCCAGTTCTGATCTGATTACGTCGATTACAATAGCACGGAGGTCTTCACTGTAATGCAAATATTATGGATAATATTATATTTTTTATAATTTATTTGTATTCTGATATGAATACGTTACACGTGAAAGTATGTAATTCGGTAAAAATTCTAGGGTAAAATTTAATATTCAAAATCCAGATTAATCAAACTATCCCGAAAGGTAATTTTGGGAATTGTTTTTTTCGTTTTCTAGAATTAGTTGAAAATATGAAACTTACGGTTGATAAGCAATAGCTATGGAAGGCTTCTTCGCAGATGAAAAAGTAAGTAGAATTCCTACGAGGAAAAATCCACTAAGTATCTTTTGCCCTGCCATCGAAGTGGTGACAATAATAGGATGTGTAAAAATGTAAGGTTTTATTCTTGGAATGAAATTATTGTGAGAGATGCATTGCCTTTTATAGTAACTGCAAGCTTGGCCATATCACTAATTTGTATTTCTGAGAATTTTTTGAACATACCTACATTAGTATTATTAAAGACTTGCAGATTTACCGAGAATTAAATCTAATGCCACGTTTAGTAAAATCATATATGATAATGCGTATTTATTTTAGTGGATTCATTTGTTTGCTTTAATTCGTTGGAATTACTGTTGACTTTGACTTCCAATTATCTTTAATAATTTTTAACTATGTAGTTTGACGTATTTAAAGCTTGAATTGATCGATTATCAACAAATAATCTCTGTGATTCGTATTATTCTTCGTACATCTCTGCATATCTGTTCGTCATGCGTTTATGTAATTTGTATTCACGGATTAATGAAGATTTATGCGAAAATGCTGAAATCTTGTGTCAAAGGTTATCCGCAACTTCGTAGTTGCATGTATTCTTTGTGCGGATCATAACTCATAAGCTACTCTCTACTTTCCAGGAATAAAATTATTTATATAAATCAACTTCATCAACGTGTACAAGTCTAGCTAGACATTTTCGGTGGAATTGCCAAAGTTATGAAGATAAGGGGTATTTTCAGTTTTAAAGATTCCAATCACAACAAGCGAATTTTCACAACCCTAATCTACTTTTTATTTTATTTGATCTAGTAAATTTTTTATAATTAAATTATACATATAAATTTATTTAACTACGCGGCATGAATGTGCTAAACAAGGTTAGTGTTTTTGCAGATTAAATTGTAAAGATGAATATATAAGACGATGACAATGAATATTTTCAGTAAAGAAAGGATTCCAAGAGCTCCAGAATAAATTGGTCATTTCCGATTTGGGATCTCATTTTAAGTAGTTGAACATTTAGGTATATACAAGCATATTTACTTGCGTTGTATGTATTTAAATGAATTTTCCGGCAAATATTTAGTATTGATTTTAATCCACAAAGTACCTTTTTTGACCTGTCGGCGTCATCGTTATGTTGAGTTTAATCAACTTTGTAAAAATGATCTTTTAGGTGATACATTGCCTGTGAAATAACTGCAAACTTGAACATATCAATATTTTGTATTTTTGAGAATTTCATGTACGCGGATTATTACATTTTAATAAAACATTTGTAGATTTTGCCAGCATCAACACTACATTGTTTTCTTCATCCAATAAATCATATGTATTAAAATATTTCTATTTATTTGACAAATTATTTACTGAGCTTTAAATGAATAGAAAATTTTGTTGCTTTTTACTTTTAATATCTTTAATACGTTTTAACTAGTTTAGAGTATTGCTTATCACTAGCAAAATTCATTTATTCTTAGTTTAAAAAAAACAAAATTTACTAATCTAATTACTCTTCTATGATTACAAATATTTTAAGTATGTACTAAAAGTAATTATATACTACTTATAAATATTGTAATACGCATACTTGATACATGATACACATATATAGTTGTAATCTTTTCTATACCGTTTTTGTTTCAGGATAGTGGTCTCGTTCTTTCAATTCCTTTTACAAATTTCAATTTAAATCAAGTTTGCTAAAGAACGAAATCTGGATGTTGAATTCAATCACAATTCGACACATTTAGATTGAAGTTGATTCAATTTAAATTCATGGATTAAATTTATCGAATTATGATTCATTTCATCAAAATCTAACAAAGCCTTATCTGGACCGTTAAAAGCTTGTTTTCATAACCTGGCCACAGACCAGAAAAGTCGCCCAAATTTTTGGTATATTTTCATCATGATTCAGAGCATATTCAATTTGTACAGTAAACTGAATAATTTGATTCAACTACGTTCAATGAATTGACTAAAAAAACGTTGAATGTATTACAGATTAAAAAATGGAATCTTTGCCCAGGATAAAGGGGCGCAGTGTCAAGGAATTTACGTAACGCGGTGGAACTTTAAAATTGAGAATACTACTTCGAAAGTCAACGTACACCACCTTGTTACATGTAGAAACAAGATCTTCAACGGTCTCTTTAGGAAATCCTCTGGGATAATGAAGGTTTAAGTAGACATTCTTCAATTTCAATTGGCGAGCACGAAGCTTGTCAGTGATAACATTGGGCTCAAATCTGAATTGGTATGGGTTATGGAACGTCATGCCAAGTTTTCCAAAGGT
>JAQGAK010004435.1:0-12246 GCA_034696945.1 Lipothrix lubbocki
GGAGACCAGTCATCTTTTGTACTGACGATGGAATAACATGTAAATAAAGTCATGAAATTGAAATTGAAATTGAAATTGAAATTTAACTGTAATATATTTTAACGAAATATTACAAATTTACCCTTTCAGCATTTATTAGAAGTATATCTAAACGTAATATGATTTTAAATGACCAATGTATTTAAAAATGCAAAGTAGCAAATCTTTATTGTAATTTTACATAAAATTACTGGATATGACTGCTGCTGTCATTTTGAAAGATTTCTGTTGCATTTTTTCGAAGTCGATAAATAAAAGGTCAAGAGGCTTTTGAACTTTGCGACTCAAAAGCCTTTAGGAAAGCAACTTTCTTCTATAACTCGGAATCCAAACTTAGATTTTAACGCTGACTTAAATTTTGCCCTGAATCTTGCTTTTCCATATTTCTATAAGTGTTTTCAAATTTTAGAGACATTGTATTTAAATAAATGTACATATCTTGGAATGTAATACACGTTTATCCCAAAGAAACAACCTAATAAGCTGCCCTAATCCGCTAAAAGTTTTGAGAAATTGGAGGAGAATACTTTCGACAATTCAATGCATTTACAGTGTGTAAATACCAACTCATGCTTGAATTGCATGTAAATAAATTTTGCGCATGACAATTCCTCGACACGTTTGTCTCATATCAATTTGTCGCATTTTAAATGAAAATTTTAAGTTTTTAGTAAACTTCGCATTTCTCGCGCTCTCAAACGCGTTTTTAATAAAAAATCGCGTTTTTTCGCATTTTTCCCAAAATTCGAAAAATATTTTTTTGGTTTTGGGATGTACACATTGTCAATATGACAAATTGTATAGCTGTCAATAGTGTAGCGGTTACTTTTTCAATTTTAGCATTTTTCGCGTTTTGACAAGCTTAGTTATCATTCATGTATGTAATTTGTTTTGTGGTATTGTTTAATACAAGTATATTGGGAGTATAACTGCTATATAGTAAGTAGAGAATTAGGAAAGACGTCAAGTTTCTATATACCTAAGGTATAAAAGTATTATCTGTTGCGTTCTATATACTCCTAAATGAGTAGACCTGGGTTATTTTATAATTTAAATTTAAGGGTTGAAAATAAAGTGTATTTAGCAGATACATCGTTGTGTGTTGATTTTATTACATATTTCACAGGTGTTATTAGGCTGAGCATTACAATTTATAAGAGATTATTAAATGCTGGGATCCAAAAAAGCTTTCGGCATATTATACATTTTGGCGCAGCTACGCAGCCGACGTTTGTGAACATGGGTGTGAATGAAAGCATTATTTAGACAGAACTGTAATACACAATGCAAATACAGACTACGAAATCCAAACTACATACATTGCAGCGAGTACGAAAATACAATTCAAATTACTCTGCTTTTTTTAAATTTTAACCGCAAATCCTTTACTCTGCCCCAGCAGTCACACGTCAAAAAACAAATATGCAACACAACAAAACAGCGCGATCCCCAAATTCAAAATACATGCAATTTACATTCACACATGTTAAAATATATTTTATATTTAGACATAACAATATCATGCCGTTTTTATTTAAAATCTAATTAAATTTGTATACTTTAGCGCGCACGCAAATTCTGAACTATATTTGATCAATATATTCAAAATAAAATGATAGTGGCCGGTACTTTAAAATATAATTTAAAAATACATGGTATTTTACAGGAGTCAAAATAGAAAATAGAATCTGAAATTATAGTAGGGGTAAATTAGATACCCACAAATAGCACAAAATATCGTCAAAAAGAACGTACGTTTGGTGAATCAGATTCGTGAACATTAGGACGATCCATTCTGACCAAAAACTTTTTGGCTCCGGCTTTTTTGGCTCTAAAATATTCGAAAAACTTTACAATTTTCACTGCCAAAAAAACTGTTTTTTACTCTTTGTTCGACATGAACGATACGAATTTTTTTTAGAATCTAAAAGTAGTCGTACAAAGTTCGACGGTGTATACATGTACACATGACTATATTACAACCTTGCTGAATGCTTCTGCAAAGCAATCTGCTTGAAATTACAATACTCTCTTTGTCATCCGTTTACGAAACCATGAAATAAAATGGTCTTATCTGAGTTTTCCCTCATAATAACAACCTAATGTAGATTGCGTATTTGTAAAAGATAGCACTATCACAAATTGGTTTTGCGGACGCAAAGCGCTAATCGAAACAGTGAAGCTCACCACAACATGGGGAAATTGATATATTACATGTATTTAACCATTTATTAGTGTGCTTTGGTGAAGTAATGTTTGTTCCATTACCTCTAAAATCTACATAAATATCTATATAGGTACTAAAATTCGTTGTAGAATGCGCTTGGAATACATGCAAAATGCGAATGATCGTATTATTTACATGTAGATTATAAAATGACTTTAGATAATGTGTATTTACGTAAGTTAAATTTGATTGATTGGTTGTCAGTGCAAAACTGAAATGCCGTCATATATGTAGATGCACAATTATTCACTAGAACGTAACCTGAATACAAACTTATTTGTAGTTAGTCACAAGATACGTATAACAACTACGCAATTGACAATGCGAATAGCTCGTCAAACGAAATACATATGTGTCGTAGAAGGCTGAAATGCTAATAAATTCGATTGCCAACACGTGCACATTCAAAATGTGAAAGATTTTTGAACACGAAATTAGAATGATCAATTACGTGAAGAAAATGGTGGAAATTTCGCTAAGTATTTGATAATTTTTACGTAATTTAACGTTTGAAATACAGTATTTATGGACAATTTTAGAAGAATCCTTATTTTATTTTTCAAATATTGAAGTTAACTGCATTTTGAGCTTAAATTGCTGAACAAAATTAATTTAAACAGATAATATTTTACGCCAACGATTGTTGAATTTTCCACTTTATAGTGTTTTTAAAAAAATAAAATGAAAATCATTAGTCTCTATAAAAAGTAGATGATTTCTATTGTCCGAGAGCTAAGGACTTGACATTTTTACTGGATGTAGGTATTAGCTATACATACAACTAAAACAAGCATAACAGTTTGTGCGACTTCGCCTTTGAGACCACGTATTCTTTAAAATCTCCCATTGTATGTGATTTCGCATAAGAAATAAAAATTGTCGGTAGTCAATGTATTTGTTAAAACTACATATGATGAGCATTAAAACATACCACATCGTTTTTTTTAATATCAGTATTCAGTAACGCTAATAGCACGTATACAATTGTAGCATCATTATTGCACATGTACATAGAATTAACAAATTTGAAAATTTTAAAAATTTGCAATTAAAATAACCTCAGGATATAAGTAAACAATTTTTTTTAACGTCATTCCTTGTTTTGTATGAAGTTATCGTAAGAACATTTCCAAAGTCTAAATTTGACTGATTTAACAAAATTTTTATAATACTATCCAACCTACTTTGGCCCATTTTAATACCAAAATTGTGAACCATACATTTATAATTTCGAACCAGAGTCAATAAAAATACATCACAATAGTCAAACTTGTGTATCCGTACGGATGTTTTCTCCTCGCAAGGTGCTACCATTATTGCGGAATTATGCTAATAATCTGCAAAGTGGGATTAAATTTTATTTAAGCTTAGGGCTGGAAAGTCGCGAACAACACAGAAAGCAAAACAGAGATTTTCCAAGCTGAGTGTAAATTCTTATACTGGAAATACCAAACATTATAAGACCGAAAAATAAATTTTGAGAATCACAAAAGAACGCAACATTGCATAAAAGTCCAAAACAGCACGTTAACACATTGCGAAAATGAGTGAAATTTTAGATTCCAAAATGTTAATCTACATGTTTGCACAAAAACGATAATTTTAGCTAAAAAATTAAATTTTTCCAATGCTGCTTATTTATGAAATAGTGTATGAGCGCGAAGTTGCACAATAATAATGGATAATTTAGCGCGAAAATTTGACGGTCGTTTGCGAAATTTTGAGGGGAAAACGAAAAATGGTCAATGTTCTGCAAATTGTTCTATAAACGTTTGCCATCAATATCAACTACATATACAGTTGTGTTTTTAAGTGCTCCCGAACTCAATTGTAATGACAGGCGGTGATAAAGTAAGTAATGCAGGCGTAAAAACGATAAAATAGAAGATAATGTCGCATTAACATGGACTGATTGCAGGATTTGATTTGACGTGAACGAAAATTGCATCAACATTGAGTCACATGAGCTTTATTGACCGTTTGGCTATAAACAGTTCTACATGTGTTGATTTTAGAGGTGAAATGGAGAGCAGAAGGTTATGCATAATAATTTTGTGGCGTATTTGGGTAAAATTAAGCTTTTTATGTTATTTTTTGATATCGCGCGGCTCTTCACTATTATTCCCATTTGCCACGTGATGTTTCCCTTCCTTATTCATATGACGGACGGTGAATTTGCACTCGGATGACGAAAGTAATTAGTACAATGAGGATTTTATGTCCGGGCTTTCCCCACGGGCAACCACCGCACTTCTTACGGAGAAATCTTCTTTCGGAAACTTTCCTCCGCATTTCATACATCACAACAAGTCTCCGGACAAAACTAAAGCAATAATTCATCATACTTCCATTTGTGCATAATATTTTAAGGAAATCCATGTCCAGCCCGTTTTAAAGACTAGGAGTTACGCGCCCTTCATTTTTCTGGTTCAATTATTTTCATTTTTTACGCCAAACTTAATGATCTACCTTGTAAAGGCTATTCCGGGGTATCCTGTAGATTCCATAACTGTAAACATCCGTAAGCGTATGGATTTCTACGATATCAGGATGTAGCCATCGTTCCTGGTTCGATGAAATTGATGTATGTAGTGTGTAATATATAAATAATAATAATATGTATTTAAAAATACCTCAATACTGTAAATGAAAAACACTTACTTTGATTAAAAAGTCCAAAATCTTATCTTAGCACTCGTGCTATTTCTGATTCATAAAATCAAAGTGTTATCTACTTAACCTTCACTCTAGCCATAAACTGGTTCATTTGTCGTTAATATATAATACTTTTGCATAACGCGCACACAATTATTCATTTGTTGCGCTGTTGTCAGCAGGACAACTGCAAACAACAGATTTAAATATTTGTCCGAATTGAAAGTTGAGAAATTTATATGTCAACTTCACAAACATTTTTAAATCCGTGTTATTTATTCCATGTGTATTCTACCTAAAGGAAGACGTGATGTCGCTCCCGGAAGTAGTACTGAACATCGATGGGGGAGGAAGATGTTTCGTACGAAATTCAACTCGCAAAAGGTCAAGTGCGGATATGTCACATAGAGTTATATGGTCTTAACCTGTTCGTAAGCATTCTTATGCATGTAAACATTGTAACATGAATAGCCTGTCAAAACGTGTCATCAGTACATTGTATTTTTAACGCCAGACGTAGGGAAACGAATTTAGCGCATGCAGTTGGTATTTAAATCAAAGGATCTAATCCTTTAAAAATTGATGCAACAATTCGAATTTTAAAAATTCAACAGCTTTAATCGTCACACACCCAAAACAATTATTTATAAAAGAATCGTTGGGGTTTATAGCCGAAAACCTTAGCTGATTATAAAATGTTTCAGTTTAATAGGTGTACTTCTTTTATATTGATTGTTGGAAATATGGCAAACATCAAATTATGCTTGATCCAACAGACGCGTGTTCGTGGCTAATGCACTAGTAATTCTACGTTCGCTTCACAAAATGACATTTGATGAAATCGGATATACATATTTATAGTGCATGCACATTATATCGTATTATATATTATATGATAATATTATATTAATTGTTAGTAGTTACCTTGGTTGTTAGAATAAATTGCAGCTGCAGAATCCTTATTGTCCTTTTAAAGATTCCTCTATTTCTTCTTTACTGATTTCAACATCATTACCCTCATATATCTCAAGCAGATCACGATCAATAATTTTTGGACAATAATTGTCAAGAACTTTATTATTTGAACTGCTCCATTGCCTATAGTCAAATCTTGTTGGATTTGGTCTTGAGCGACTGGACAGGACGGTTTAGCTGTTGTGTTCTGCATTTCTGTTCTGTGAACGTGAACCTTCTGTTTGCAGTTACTGTATTGCTATTGAATAAAATTTGTATTTTCTGGCAGGATGTATAGATTCAGGTAAAACATCCAACGCATTGCGTAAAACTACAGAAAATTCATCGATCTTCCGAGAAAAAACCTCTGGAGTTGGCGTATTCAAAAACATTTCGTCTTCTGAAGTTGAATTTGTAAGGTGAGTTATTACCTTTATGTTTGTTTGGATATCCCTGGAAAACATTTTGATATTGCTCAGGATGTCTTTTGGAAATATGAATTCCCAGTCGAAGAAATAGACCACGGCAGTAAGAACATTCTATTTTCGGC
Source organism: Lipothrix lubbocki (assembly GCA_034696945.1). Taxonomy (NCBI): domain Eukaryota; kingdom Metazoa; phylum Arthropoda; class Collembola; order Symphypleona; family Sminthuridae; genus Lipothrix; species Lipothrix lubbocki. The sequence goes on from JAQGAK010004435.1 coordinate 6,426, forward strand.
ATTTATTTGGTAGTAGTTTCGACTGCAGGAGTTTGAAAGTCTGTGTGCTCATCCTTCAGATATACTAGGCTATCTGGGCACAACGGAACTGAGGTATCCGGGCACAACGGAACTAGGGTATCCCGGCACAACAGTTGTAAAATCGTATCCGGGCAAGCATGATTTCCCGCCCATTTTTTCAAATTTTAGGGACTTTACGTTAAGTCCCAAAATCAGCTTTTTTGCCTTCCAAAAAATATCCGGTCTCATAAATCAACGTACAAGCCCCTCAATAACCCTGACTAAAATAATTGACACAAAAAACACCATTCTGATGGACGTTACTGCTCGCCTATTGGTTAGGATTTCAAAAGTGTTATCGCTTGTTCTATAAATAACATCTAAGTAAGGGCAACTAAGCATTAAGTGGCGACCTTATTTTCTGTATTATTATTCTCTCCCTAAATTATTGCAGTACATCCAGACATAACTTAAAATTTGACTTACGTGAAGTCCTATTAACTTACGTACAATAAACATGTATAGTTATCATGAGACCTAACGTTAAGTCCCAACTTGCTCACCACCCATATATTCACCATGTGACTTACAATTAGGTTCCTATGTACTTACATTCACGCGTATAGTTGACATATGTCTTACTCCAGCGCTTCAATTTAATTTTATATGTGAGTTAATACTCCGATGTACCCGAAGGCTATACAGAATCGTAACCATAAGGCAACTCAACTTTTCGCATTTTTTTGCCTTCAAATTTTGCAAATAACTTTTCATTTTGCAAATTTCGCAATTTCGTGAATACGTTAGAATAACAATATAAAATAGGTATGATTTATATTATTTTAAGTTGAATGCCAAATAATGTCAATACACCAAGTATACTAATCAAGTGAATTATTCCTAGTCATAATTGTTCAAAATTTGTAAACGTATTTTTCATATTTGTTCCTCTTAAATCTTTAAATCTGCCTTTGCGTTGTTTTAAAGTTCATTTGATATTGGACTGGCTAAAATAGCCTGGATGTATAGACAGTATTTGAAAATATTTTGTTTTTATAGTTTATAAATTGGCCACTTAATCGGCGAAAAATGCGACAAATGATGACTTGTGACCCATTGGTTGAAACATGTGTACATCAGTTGTTTTTCAGATTTTTAAGGTATTAAAACTCCAAATTTCCATGCTCTTCGTACGAAACGTACAAACAAAGCGATTTCATCTTCTTATCAAGTTTTACACGTAAATTTAAGACTATTTAAAATATATTATTATTTGTCTGCGTCAATTTGTTTGCTTCAATTTCAAAGGACACCCCGTTTCTTGTAATAAATACACATCTCTATATTTTAAAAATGGAAATAAGTAGAAATGGGAGCAATCGTTACCTTTTTTAAATTATGTATGTATTTATGCAACACAAATGGCACGCCCATATTTAATAATTGAACGCAAAAATGACGTTCAATATTATTTTTAAATATTGTATTTTAAACGTCCTACTTTCCACCAAAACATAATAAAAATCGTTAAATATGAGCAACATTTTCACAAAATTTTTGAAGGGTTTATCAAAATTTTTAATTTCGCTGGGAGTAATCTCATTTCGCATCCCTGACTATAAATAAGGACATGCAATACTTCTTACTTGAAAAGTTTAACTTATTGACTATTAATGAACGTATAATGTTTATGGCACTGAAACAATTGAGGTATTATCTAAAGTTTAAGAATGAGTGTGCTCTGTACAACAATACGCTAATCTGCGAATTCAATAAACTTGGTGGCTTACATAGAGGTAAATTGAAAACCAACGCACAAATCAACTACGTTTGAACGTTCTATTATGTACCGATCAATCAACTTCTGGAATAAACTACCACCAATGTTAAGAGAACTTGATTTTGAAGACCATATTATAAACGTAAATTTTCTACGTGACCTGAGTTCATGGATTATTATGTTAAGAAAATAAATTACTTAACTATTATATTAAAAATGTACATATTATATTTTTAAATTTCTTACTTCCTCTGACATTGCTGTTGTTCAGCTCTCATATTTAATACCAACAAAACTAGTCATCCGTTTATATTGTATTACTGCTTGTACTGCTGTATTGTATTATTAATCTATACGTTGAGTTACATATTGTCCGTTATTGGAAATCATTGATTTAATTCGATGTATAACTTGACAATTAAATCTAAATAAAAATCAAAAAATCGAATTACTACATAGTACGAATTAAATTAAATCATTAAAACCTAAATAAGCTATACACTGGATAATTTCATTTTCCAACTTTGTAGGATGCACTCCTTTGCCACTACTTTATACTTTGTTTTATTTTTTATTATTTTTCTAAGTGCTACCTTCAATCGAGCCAGGGGAAATAACTTTCGGAAAATTTGGGGCCACGTGGAGTAAGAATACGCGGAACCATGCTGTTTAATATTATGCTCATGTCTTTTATTACATTAGTAACTTCCAAAAATGCACAAAATATCGTCAAAAAGGACGTACGCTTGGGAAATCACATTCGTGAACATTTGAACGATCCATTCTGACTAAAAACTTCAGTGTCTGGCTCGATAAAACTCAAAAAACTCTGATCTTTACAGCCGAAAAACTGCTTTACTCTTTGTTCGACATGAACGATAAGAATTTTTTTTCGTACAAAGTTCGACGGTGTATACATGTACACATTACTATATTACAACCTGGCTGAATGCCTCTACAAATCCATCTGCATGAAATTACAGTACTCTCTTTGTCATCCGTTTACGAAACCATGAAAAAAAATTTCTGATCTGAGTTTTCCCTCATTATAACAACCTAATGCAGACTGTATATTTGTAAGATAGCACTATCACAAATCGGTTTTGCTGACGCAAAGCTCTAATCGAAAAGTGAAGCTCACCACAGCATGAAGAAATTGATATAAAACATACTTAACAGCTTATTAGTGAGCGAGCATCGGTGGAGTAATGCTTGTTCCTTTACCTCTAAAATCTACAGAATATCTACGTATGGGTCCTAAAATTTGTTGTAGAATGCACTTATGGAATACATGCAAAATGTTAATAATCCCATTATTTACATGTAGATTATGAAATGACTTTAGATAATGTGTATTTCCGTAAGCTAAATTTGATTGATTAGGTTGTCAGTGCAAAACTGACATGGATTGATATACACAATTATTCACTATAGAACGTACACTGAATGCAAACTTATTTGTAGTTAGTCACAAGATACATATAACAACTACGCAATTCACATTGCGAAAAGCTCGACAAACGAAATATGTGTCCTTCAAGGCTGAAATGATAGTACATTCGATTGCCAACACGTGTGCATTCAAAATGTGGAAGATTTTTGGACGCGAAATTAGAATGATCAATATTCCATGAAAATGTTATAAATTTCGCCTATATTTCATAATTTTGTAAGCAATTTAACTTTTAAAATATTGTATTTCTGAACAATATTAGAAGAATCATTAATTATTTGTTCACTTTATATTGTTTTTTAAAAAATGAAATGAAAATCATTAGTCCCTATAACATGTAGATGATTTCCCTTGGCCGAGAGCTACGGACTTATGTCTTACAAAGTGAAACTTGTATATCCGTACGGATGTTTTCTCCTCGCAAGGTGCTACCATTATTGTGGAATTATGCTAATAATCTGCAAAGTGGGATTAAATTGTATTTAAGCTTAGGGCTGGAAAGTCGCGAACAACGCAGAAAGCAAAAGAGATTTCCCAAGCTGAGTGTAAATTGTTATACTGGAAGTACCAAACATTATAAGACCGACAAATAAATTTTGATAATCACAAAAAAACACAAAATAGCATAAAAGTCTGAAACAACACGTTGAAACATTGCAAAAATGAGTGAAATTTCAGATTCCGAAATGTTATTCTAAATGTTTGTACAAAAATGACAATTTTAGCTAGAAAATTAAATTTTTTCAATTATTTTTAATTGTAAAATAATAGATGAGCGCAAAGTTGTGCAATAATAATGGATGATTAAGCGCGAAAATTTGACGACCGTTTGCAAAATTTTGAGAGGAAAACGCGAAATGGTCAATGTTCTGCAAAGTATTCTATAAACTTTTATTGGACCATCATCATCTATAAAATCGACCAAGATTCGAGCGCGGAGGCTCACAAGACTGCGCTTCGGTCATTTTCATCAAAATGGGCTCGGAGAAGGGACTCGAACAAGTGAACAAGTTCTGGAATTAAAACAAAATGATTCGATCAGCGCTCATCTACTTTTACATTTGGACACTCCCAATCTCAATAATATTTAATTTAAGGAACCCAAACCAAGTATTAATTATGACAATTCAGCTAAAAAAAGTTAAATACTTGAGTAAATTATATTTGCGTGTATTATAATACTAAATGGCTTGATCACAATCACATAACAATCCCCTTCTGTGGCGTATCAACAATTACCCGGAACAAAATCCTGTAGGGGCGATGCTAGTCCAGAAGCTTATTCTCGAAGCCATTGTAAACGTAGCCATCACCAAGTTTGAAATTGCGCGGAATGGTTTGGGGTCGGAAGCGCGCGGCAATGTAGGGCTCCAAATCTAAGGCCTCATCGGTATCGTCTTCTTCCAATAAACCCCCTTCCAATAGGTACGACCCCACTATTTCAACTGTTGTCGGTGGCCCGTTCATTGACGCCGTCTGAAATAAACGAAATTAATCAAAACTGGAGGCAACAAACGACGGAATAAAAAAAATAACTGAATTTTGTAACTGTTCACATTGTCAGTAAGGAACTCGTCAGGGATTTTATTTGCCGTTTTGTTAGAATCGGGAACTACAACGAGGTAGTAATGTGACATGGGCCCGTACTCCTCGCTGGCCCTTGGTAAAAAAAGGCTGATCCTGCCGCCCTGAAAGCAGGCGTCAGGTTTGTCCATGGGGAGCGGTGCGGCCATGTGAGTTGTTACTGTGATTTTTGCAGGTGGACGGAAAGCTCGGTCGCTCGGCACTGCCGTAACATTCACGTTGTAGGTCGTGAATGGCGACGATTCTGACATTACCACGGACATTTGCTCCGCGCGCACGCTAATCTCCGTTTTATTGAACATCTGGCTTTGCAGCAGTCCATGTGGATCAACGTACTCCTCGAAAGCGTCGTAGGTTATCTGTAGAGAGAGAAAGTGCAAACATAAAAAAATCGTCGACAACCGAGACACGGGTGTCATCGGTTAAGGCCTCCTCCTCCGATGCATCATATCATATGTATATTGGGAAATTTTAACGTTTCAAGATTTAAAGTAGAATTTAAAAATTTACCTTCATTTTAAAATGTAATTTATTGCTAATATTTTATTTTCATTATATGTTAGAGTTACATTCAAATGTGCGCGCGATTGTATCACGTGCCGTATGTATGATTTCATATGCGTAAATGGAAATAAATAAAACCTATGGATGTTGTCTGCTTAGCTATATTTGTAATTCCAAGAAGCAAACGCCATCTATTTGCAAGTAAGTAAAGCTCTTGTGACTATTTAGTTTGATAGAAAGGTGCACATGGTACTACAGTAGCTATGACGCACTCCCTTCCCTTTAGCTAAATGCACGGCTTTTTGGATTGTCCGTACATATTGCAGAAGGCACTCCGCAACATGCATATGGGTCGTTACAAATACTTTCGACCACGACTTTGGTCGATCACCGAATTTCGTGAAAAATGTTGATAATCCTGAAATGGAACATCCAATGGGTCCTTGAAAAAATAATAAAAAAATTCCCGCATGGCTACCCCAGGTGTGGGGGGCTGTGAA
>JAQGAK010004436.1:0-12246 GCA_034696945.1 Lipothrix lubbocki
ATGGAAATATTATGGGTTTACCTACTTGGAAAATGCCCTGCCTAAACCACAACCATATGCACAACAACTGGGTTACTACTTTGCTATAGTATATTTTGTTCAATTTGTTTTCAAATTTACCCCACTATAAAAAGTATATACCGAACTTCCGCTATTAAAGCATTAGCTATAAAATACCTCTGAGCTAAACTAAAAACCTCTTCTAGAGAACACTAATATGTATTAAAAAACCATTTTGAGATGAGTGTGCCACCATAAGAAGAGTTTCCTATAGTAAAGAGCGCATATATAACGAAAGAGTAATACTGCATGTATAATACCTTAACCATGCTTCAAATTTTTAATTTTCTTCGAAATACTTTTTCAAAATTTAATAACTTTTGAATTGCTAAATTAATAGACATTAAAAACTGGTACATATTGCAATTTGAAAATTGTCTGATACCGCATTTTGAGCCAGTTTGTTTTTCTTCTTCCAGTTTTATTTCTTTTATCGGCAATTTGTAAAGGTGTTGAAGCTTTTCATGAGAAGATGTATCCTATTTTGGAATTAATTATCCTAAATGGTTCAATGAAATTGTTAAAAATAATCTTAGCATTCAATAATTTAAACGACTGTCTGGAACATTAAAAACAATGTACCTATATATATATACATGAACATATTATATACTAATTTTAAACCTGCTCTCGGGATTTTGAAAAACGTTATGGCTGCTTTAGGATTTTGTGGTAAGGAAGCCAGAAAACAGTCTTATTTGGATGGTTTTAGTCATGTTTGGGAGAAGAAATGCTTCCGACCTGTTACCAGCTCGGATTTTTCATTGGACATCAAAACTTTAGAACCCTAATGACTTATTTTGTTTTGGTTATCAACATTACAACGATATTCCTGGTTTCATTACAACTTTAAGCTATAGGTGAATATTGTGGACTAGATGGGAATGGGGAATCCAGGAATGTTGAAGGCTAAAGGTTTTCATGATTTTCACAAAAATATGCAATTGCATGAAAGAAAATAAGGATCCAAACGGGAACTGAGGTACTGGAGCTTGATTCCTGAAATAGACCAAGAAAAGAACTTATTGATGCTGCCAAGCGGTTCAATTGGGCTAAAGTGACACAACATGTACCCAAAATATAAAATATTAGCCGATAAATATATTGAGAGAATAAGAATGCGGACAATAAGTTCCGGTTGTGAGAATCAGGAATATCGTGTAACATACTTTTACTTAATCTGGAAGGAATTCGAAAAAATCCATCTTGATTGATCCCAAAATAGCTCCATGCTACCTGTACTTGCACAATGGACAACACGGCAGCCCACATAATAACAATGGCGACACCGTTAGGAGTTTTATTCCAGGTACCGCTATTCCCCAGAAACCTGGCCGTCCAGGAGGAAGTAACAGTTTGTCCAGAAATAACATTCCCGTTACTTCGCACCTCCAAAACACGAAAGATGAGAGCCTTTGCAAAATGCCCTCAGTTCTATAGTCGCATGGGACGCAGCACAAGCAACACTTTCTGTGAACTATTTATTCATACGGTTTTCAAGAATCCCTTAAAATTTAAGTGTCGTCAGTTTGAACAAATAATTAGTGCTCCTGCATGTGGTGTCAATATTTAAAGCAATCAGGACCCTGGTACGTTTTCGCCAACTAAAAGTCATTGGAAATTCATTAAAGTCTGGGTAAGAACTTACATTTAGAAAATATTAATATTTAGGAAACATTTATCATCCAAATAAATACTAATAATAAACTAATTAAGTTAATAAATTATTAGATTAATTAAAAGAGCTTGTTTGAGGCCCAAGAGAACAAAACAATTATAATTTTAAGAATTGCTTTACCATTTCAATATTTCTTTACCATCACTGGATTTATTTTCTTTAACCAAATAGTGACGTCCCACAGGCCAAAATGCGTATCGTGATATCACTCCTCATCCTGTCCCAGGTCTTTAACTGTTTATGCAAGGAAACTGGGAGATCCAATGAGGGCGCCGGCCTGGAAGTTAAAGAAACTTTATTAGGAGCAATAAATGTAAGAAATTTATTTTAATGCACTTCAAACATATCTGAATTAAATTAAGCACAAAAAATAACACGAACAATAATATTTGAAGTAGTACAATCGTACAATGTCAGATGACCTAAATTATACTTTACATCTATATTCAACGTACCGTTAAAATGAACCAATTATTATATAATTCCTAACCCAATTATAGGATATTGATTAAAAATAGTTCAACATTTCAATTAATTGTGGCGTTATAAACTATTTAAATATTTAGACAAGTGAGAAGAACAGTGAAGATTGGAAATGGAAGTCACCAGAGCAGCGACCATCGATGAAATCGATGATGCTCCTGAAGCCACCTCCGGTCTCGGCCTTGCTTCCGATGACGCAAAGAAAAATCCAAGCACCGCGGTTACCGACCGACAAAGACAGCAGAATGAATTCAACGGAAGTCAAAGCTCACCGTGCGGCCACACCTTCAATGCCCCGAACGCTGCCTCAACGGAATTCCTCCGTGCCAAACAGAGGTCAGATGTTGTCGCGACGACCGCCAGCGCCACCAAACGCGACAAAATCCACTACCAAAATTCAGATGAAGCCCATGACAACCAGCACGACTCTTACGATCAGCCCTGCCCCCTCCACTGCAAGGATATTGGCCTCAAGAATTAACGGCCGTGGTGACGATAAAGGTTTGCCTCCTCCAAGAATAATTAATTCTCCGATTCGTTCAACCAAGCGAAAACTTCCGACATTACAGAATTTGTACAAGTCACAGGACAGTAGGAAAGATACTCCATCAGCTCCATCTTTGGAGACAACGCAGAAAACTAACCCGGAAGAAAACAGCATGGACGTAACCACGACACAAGCACCATCGCTTCCCACGCATCGCCGCAAAATGAGACCAAGAACGAGATCTTCGACCACCACTGAAGCTCCTTCGAACGTGGATGCCCAGGATGAAAAGGAAGTGTCGGGAAATCCCAATAGCTACTCCACCACTATCGAGCCCATGGTAACTGACAGCATCGCTGATTTAAACAGCGGCGAAACCCCGTCCGAGTATGTTTTACCACCAATCACAAGCTCGACCGAACCTATTCCGAGTAGTTTTAATGCAAAAGAAGCTCCTGGTACGCTGCACAGCTATTCCGTGTCATATTCCACAGCAGAGCAAAATATTCCGAATGGTCCACAAGAACAGAAGCAGCCAGAAACACCAGGAATGCCTCCGACAAGAATTGTTCCACTGGAAATGCCAACTCTCCAAACTTCCAACTTTCAGAGGAATTCGGAAATGAGAAATCCTGAGCGTAGAAAACCGATGGAACAGGGTTGGAGGACTGAACAAAAAACTGTGATTACCAGCGTGCCCTACACTATCTCCGAATATTCGAGAATCCGAGAGGACAACGAGGATAGCCACAGTTTATCACCCGTTAAGGAATCCTTCCAACCCTTCCGACCAACGGGGTCCCGCAGGTTCCAGATCCCGTATCACATATTTCAATCCACTGCTGCCCCACCTGTAGCGGCTGAACAGAGTCCACAAGGCCTGGAAAAATTGGGAGATAATTATGACTTGGTGTTGAATAAAGAGAATAGAAAGTATTTACCCTACCAACAACAATCAGTGATGAACTTCCACGATGACGACAGCGGACATGTGGAACAAGAGAGTGCTCCTCCAATGACGTACTACTCCTTTGATAAAGTAGAATACCCCGTAGATTCCGCTCTAGACTCGGAGGAATCCCGAATGCATCCCACGATTACCCGACCTGACTCTACAACTCAACAGTACGAAGAAAAGGTGACAACTACGGAGAGTCCCACGACTGTCCAACCCGTGAGAAAGCGCTATCGCCAGCGCGTCCGAACCACCACAACCACCAGCACCACCACAACAACAACCACTCCACAACCCGAAGAAGTCCCGGAGCCACTCCCAGAAGATAATAGAAATCCCGTGGACATGGACGCCGAAGATCCAGTCAGAGTGAATTTTAATTTAGACAATCCAGTTAGCACAGATTTCAGAACTCAAAATCCTCAACTACCGGAACCAGGAGCTGGAATTGGAACAGTTGAAATAGTCTCTTTAAATTACGGCAGCCCTGCAGAAACTTCTGTGAATTACGACAGCAATACCGCTCAATTCTCCACCACACCTCATTCTGTTTTCAAATTCCCGCCATACAAGACGTCACAGCAGCGGGAGTCCTACCACATGACATCAGATTCGGATCACTCTACTACAACTCAGCCACCAATCATTGCGCAGCCTGCAGGACCACCGGACAACTTGAAGGAGACGCTTGTGGGTAACTCACCCGGCTGGACAGGAACAATGGTTGTTGATGGTTCAGCTGGGGAAGAGCAAGATCAAGACCAGGAGTACGCGTTGAAATCCACGGAGCCGCCACCACCAATAGTTAAACCAACGAATCCACCCGAACCTGTAAAAGTTCATCTTCCGGCCAGAGATTTAATAAAAACGGAACATGGAGCTTCGGGTAAACCTTATAAAACTCTGCATAGACAGAGATACACAACCACAGCTGCTCCGGTCAATACCCCACACCTGGAGAGAAAACCTGGCGGGAGGAGATTCACAACGACGGCAGCACCTGCTAAAGCAGAACCGATCCGAACACATAGTTATGAAAATAAATCTCCTGAGGCGGATAAGGCTCCTGGAACTTCTTGGAGGCCAAAGTCAACTGGGAGTAAAAGATTTCCCGTCAGCATGTTAACAAAACACGAGGCTTCGGATACGAAAACTGACTCTGTGGAAACCAAAAATAATACGGAGCAGCTTCAAAGTCAAGCATTTCCAACCCGCAATCCAGAGTCTTCTTACATTCCAGCAAAGATTGCCGTGACAACCCAAAAATTAACCGTGAATCCAGCAATTTTAAATACAACGAGCATCAATTCCCCCCTGCCCACACCTGCTGGGACTCCTCAATTTAATCAGCGCCCTTCGGTTCCAGATTTCATTCCAAAATTTGTAGAAAATACTGCCGTCACGGATTACGTTATCCGAGATAATAAAAATCACGAAAATAATCACAATGCCCCAGCACCCCAACTTTATTCTCCTCCAGCAGTCCGTCCAGGTCCCGTGCAAATGCCTTTTCCTCAAACTCCTCCCCCAAGGCCGTCGACATTTAAATTCCCAGCTCCATTTTCAAATACGAATGAGCAAGGTCGACCATCGCTACCAGGAAACATTCAAAAACAACCAGAGCCTCCAAGAACCCAACCTGCCGCTCCTTTTACAACTTCACCAGGTGGATTCACCATTAGCTTTTCAACATTACCGGACGGAGAAACAGTTTATCATCAGGGACCCCAAGCTATAGGATATCAACCGGAACAGACGACTGAATTGAGGGAAAACCGACCAGTTCCCCCGCAGGCGCCACAGCATTCGTTAATTGGTGCTGCTCCACAGCCATTTAGCCCAATACAGCAAGTGTCTTCGGAGAATTTCAATTTACCCCAGCCAACGAGATTGCAAATTCCACCTGCCCAAACTGGTCCTCAGAACAACGAAGATCACCAGCAGGGAAGCAAAGTTTCTCCCAGTCGTCCGTCTCTGCAACAGTATAGGAATCCTTTAAGACCCGGTCTGGACAACCGACCAAATCCGGACAATAAACCCGTTCTACCAACTTTACCGTCCCAACCGAACAATCAAATGTTGCAGCATCCACAATTGCCACAACAACCCGGGCGGTATCAACAAAATCCGCAACCAGCCATGCAACAACAGCAATTTCAGCAATCACCACCTCAACTTCAACAATTCCGACCACATCAAAAATTTCAGCCACAACCAATCCAACCCCAACATCAACAATCTCCTCAGCAAGCAATCCAACATCAGCAATTTCCTAAACCCCTGAACCAGCGCCAGCAACTTCATCAGCAGCCCGCGCAGCAACAACCCGTCCAGGAAGAAATGTCCCTCACCCAAAGCATAATTCAGCGACTGAAGAATTCCATGCGAATGTCCAGGTCCATGAATCTATCTGCAAGCACGCCAGACGAGCAGCAATCGGGTTCGGAAGTCCTGAAAGCTGAGGAGAGTCAGGTGAATGAAATAGAAACAGCAGCATCAAATATTCATCCAGTGGTTGAAGATTTCAAACCAATCGCTGAAGCAATTCTGGACACAATTCAAATGGAGACTACTGCTGCCAGCGACAATCAAGGGACGGAAAATCGGAAGGAGAACGACATTGTGGTGGATCAAACGGAGGGAAAATCATTAACACCTACAACTGGATCCGCTGACAATTTCAATAAGCTCATGCCACTTCCTCAAGTTTTAGAGGAACCCCAGTCTGCAATAATTATTACCAATACTATTCCAAGCGACGGCGTCCAGGGAAGCAATGCTGAAGACATTATTGTTGAAAAAATTCAAAATGACATTTATCAAAATAAGGCTGAAGAAAGCGTGAAGAAGATGGGAGACAATGTTGAAAAAATTGCAGACAACATCCAGCAAAATATTATCGCCGAAAGCAATATTCCAAGTAGATTCAAAGCACCGGAGACAATGGAAAAGGGATTTATTCCCGTGACATTGTTAACCGGTTCATAAGGTCATTTAGCAGTAAAGTAGTTTGTTCTGTTTGTTTTAATAATATGTTCTGTTCTTATATAATTAAGTTTCTAGTTATAATTATTTGGAATTTTCTAGATTATGCAAGCAATTGCATATATATTTATTTAATTTATTATCATGTACAATAATTTATATATGTATTATCTACTGTCCTTGCCATTGATTTTTACCTGTTCCCTGTACATGAAATTATATCTATTAATAAATTGTTATCATATTGATGCTCTAACATTGTAAGTCTGACTGAGCATTGCTTTTAAGGTAAAAAATGGGAGATATCTGGATTCCAAATTCTGGAACGGATGAATCATCCACTACAGTTCTTTATTCATCAAATAAGAGCATAAAATAAAAATATTGTTTCAAATAAATTTTGTCCGTCAAAATTACGATTAGTGTTAAAAATTAATTCTACAATAAATCATAGCATCCTCATTCCAGGGAGAACCTAATTTTAATTTTACAGCAAGACCACGGGTAAGGACGCAGTGAATATTTTTCGATTTACTTTTTGACTTTAAATCAGATACACTAAAATATTTAAAACAAAATTATATTCGTTTATTTATTATAACTTTATTCTCAACGGATTTCAATAAACTTTTTCCCTTTCATTTGCAATACAATTATCTACCAGAATCGCCATTTTGCACATTGACTTGAATGAGGAGAAATCATGCGAGTTTGGGCGCAAAGATTATAGAGCATCTCGGACGTCCGCTGAACATTTTCACATTGATCCACCAAAGGTCGAAATAAAGACATAAGCACAAGTGCTATTCTTGCAGAGAATTTCATTACGAATGCAGGGAAAAAAATTATTAAAATCTTTCTAGAATATTGTAGGAGAGATGACCACGAAATATAAATTTTTGAAAAATCTTTGCAGAAAATAAGGGTTAAAAATTTATTTTAAGATTTCTCATAGCGTCCATACTCATTTACTTAGAATGGAAAATTGAAGCTACCACTATAGATTCAGAATTTAATACTCTACAAAGCCATGTTTCCAAAACTGTAGGAACAAATAATGTATACCTTACACCCACGGCGAATCCCAATCCATATCTATCAATTATAAGAAACTGTATAGTGCTAAGTATCCAATGCGGACTTGGTTTTGAATCAACTTACTAATTTCATATATGCGTGATTGTGTTTTCACATGTACAGATAATTTATTAAATAAGGTAATCGTTATTAATGTTTCAGCTGAATATGAAAAATATCCAAATTCACGTCAATTATTTCCCGTTTTCCGACTTCTTGAAGATGTTACTTCGTACTGGATTAATCAAGTTACGTGCTCTAAATGGACTGAAAATAAATCTATTATGTGTTACAATTAACCTACAAAAATTATACATTTATTTAGTTACAATAACCAAGTTTTTTATTTACGTCAGTTTATTCAATAAGACTTTACTAGCAAAGCATTAAAGCCATACAATATGAATAGAGTTTACAGCAAACGAAAAAAAACGCGTTAAAACTTCTGTTGGAACAAAACAGCTCTTGAACACAATCAAGCTAACGGGTTGTTAACGCTTCCTGCAAAGAGAACGAAATTGGTGTGGCGATCAACTATCTGAATGTAAAATGGTCGATCAGCTTTGAATTCTATTGATTTCTTTTTAATCACTTTGGAGCGCTTTTTCATCCGCATTGCAGTGGCCGCAGCCGCTTCAGTTCCTTCCTCATTGACTTCAATGAATGCCTTTTGAACAATTTCCGATACGTAAAGGTCAGTTTTAGTTTCTGTTATACCACCGAAATCTGCATCACCGAACATTGATTTGACTCCAAGGGCTTTCAAGGGTTTGACCAAGGACATCGTGGACTCAATCTTGAACCTTGGAAGCGACAACTCCACCGTCTCGGACTGGAACTTATCAAGTATCTGCGATGGAACTAAAGTCTTGAGAGCTTTCTCGATTTTACTAAACCCGTTGATTTCAAGTGGAACATAAATTAACATGCTCAGACGGTCTCCTTTGTATGGCAAAGCAACAGCATGTGCATTTAAGTTATCCAACCGAGCGTATAGAAAGCCTGCGTCCTTAAACATCATGTCAACCTCAACGGTCTTTTTCTCATTTACATGGAACTTCGTTTTTTTAGTTTGTTTCTCATCAAATTTATCTTTCCACAGTCCCTTGAAGTACACTCCATTTACGAGGATAATTCGTGTTGAATTACCTAAACTTTCTGGTGAGATCAAGTTCTTGATCTTGCTCTTGGTAATCTTTTCAACCCATTTATTAATCTCAGCTGCTGCAGCAACATTTTTGGCGAAATCCAATTGCTGCACTTCAGCACCGAATGTCTTTTGAATCCTTGTACAGAATTCTTTCTTCAAAGCAAACCCAGTCTGAGAATAAAGCCTGTTTGCGGCAGCAAGCGTGTAGCCATCAGTTGTCTCCAGAAGAGAAGCCAACACTTTTGAATACCCATCAGTTAGAACTTGTTGGTCCTCAGGAAACCCGAAAACAGACCGGATTTGCGAAGCTGTAGAATCTCCAGCGCCAAGATACGCGATGGCTACTACGGCGCTTAAACTGAACGCGGAATAAATCAAATTCCCGGGGTTCTCGGTTTGCAATAATGCATAGAGTGCCGCTGACAGTTCAGAGTTTCCGCCAGCAACGGATTGGACAGCGGCGTGATTTTTCAGTTCAACAGACATTTCGTTAGTGTAAGGGTGTAAACAATAATATTATTTTACAAGAATAAAACATTTGAAGTATCTCGGCTTTAAAATTATAATCTCTTTAAATTTCAAAAGTAAACAAACTGTAGCTTTTTTGTTCACCTTATATATATTAATGTGCTAGTTTATTTTTACAATAAAATTGTATCTAATGTTAAATGTTGTTGTGCGTCAAATACCGCAGTGGTAAGTGGTATCAGTAACATTTTCTTTCTTTCTGAAGGATAAATTTTATTCGACTTATTGTTGAACTTCAAATTTTAAAATAAGAAGACACAACTTTACAACAAATGATGTAAAAAATACAATACTGAATGGTGACTCTGTCTACATCATGTTCTGTAGTAACCATGCAAGAAAAACGGAATTTTTCAAAAATGGAGTAATAAGAAATGACATCGTAAATCTGATGTTTTACAGGTAGGGAATGTAAGTTACTTAACGACTTTGAGGTGATTGTGCACGTTTGCGGGATATCCATTGACCTGCAACTCTGGAATGTGTTGAACCACCGTTGTCACTGACTTCAAAGTTTCTTGCATGTGCTCCATCAAGCCTAAGAATATAACTCGACGTATGTATGTTGTGATTGTTGATTAAGATTATCGGGCTGAAAAATTATTTACGGAAATTACTTTGGCTTGAATAGAAAGTGGTCGAAATTAATATGTAGATGCAATCGTTTTTGCTGAAATGCGTGTTTAATAATTGTATTGGTTGAAATAAGTTTTGACTGAAATACATTTGGTTGAAAAATTTCAACTAAAAAGTTGTGACGGTAAATTCCTTTGGGTTATTTCTAATATTATTGATTCATGAATTTACTGTAGATTCGAGAATTTAGTGGTGTCTTTAAATCTTCTTGCGTTTAGTACATTTACTGCTGATTTATCTTATACTTATTGGCAGGTTAAATATATCCGTTTTGTAGGGGAGGCGTAGACGCTCCTGGTAGGATACACGATAACTCACGAATGGTTTGACAGATTGCATATAAACTGGATACACATAGTCTCCTGCCATAAAGCTTGGATAAGTTCAAAGTTGAACCGAATCGGTTCAACCGTTTCGGAGTTACCCGTTTTTTTTGAAAAAATGATCTGATTTGGCTTAAAATTTGTGCACATGGTCTCGAGGCATAAATAAAGTCATTATTAGGATTTGAACCGTATCTGTAAAACCGTTTCGGAGTTACCCGGGGTTTTTGAATTTTTGTATCATTCAATGAATCATAATATTGCGTATTCACTCAGCGTCTACGCCGCCCCTTCGCACAGGCATTGAATTATCGCGAAGCGATGATTTTTTATATTCACCTTCACCGTCACCGTACCCTTATACCGACGAAGCACGTTGAAGTACGTCGTTATTGATCAATCCGGCTCTTTAGCAACGTTGGTATAGAAACTTGAAGTTTTCGCTGTCGTAATAAAAGATTAGAAAATTAACATCAAAGATCCCAATAAACCCCAATAAATCAGGAACAAAGACTTTGTCATTGAAGATGATGTGATGGGATGACATGAGATTTATGCAATGTTTTTCTGATCTGGATCCATGCATTATGTATGTATGAACATTGTCGATGGTTTAAATGTTAAAAATTAATTTTACAGCAATTACAGCTATCAAATTCAGATCATTTATACAAAATTGCTAATCTGGGAGAAAATTTCATTATGAATGAAGGGGAAAAAATTCAATATCAATATCTTTCTAGAAATTGTAGGAGATATGATCATGAAATAAAACATTTCTGAAATATCTGAACTTTGCATAAATAAAAAGTAAGGCGTAAAAATTTATTTTAAGATTGCTCCTAGCGTCCATACTCATTTACTTAAACTGCAAAACTGAAGCTATCGCTATAGATTCAGAATTTAATTCTTTACAAAGCCATATGTTTTCAAAACTTGAAGGAACAAATAATCTATAGCTGACAGCTGACACCCACGGCGAATCCCAATCCAATTCTATCAAACTTAAGTATATGAACCTGTAGTGCTAAGTATCCAACGTGGACTTGGTTTTGAATCAACTTACTAATTACATATACGCGTTATTTTGTTTCACATGTAATTTATTAGATTAATCGTTATTAATGTTTCAGCTGAATATGAAAAATTTCCAAATTCACATCAAATATCTCCCGTTGTCCTTCCGTAACTTCATTTGCAGATGTTGTGTACAATGTCATTTGGCAAGCATCATAGGGATGCCAGTTGTAAATAAAGTTTACGTTTCTCTCTCAATATGAAACAAAATAATGACAAAAATGTTAAAACACAAAATCCAAGAGAAAACGGAAGAAAGATAAAAAGACAATGTTTTTTACCAAAGTTGGTAACGATAACCCGAACACAAATTAGACGAGAAAGATAATGTGTGACATTGTCCATTGCCCAGTCCACAGAGTTAATCTCCCATTTTAAGACTACAATGCTATACACTTTAATTTTAATCTATGTATTTAATCTTAATCTTTATATTTATTTTATGCATATATTTATACATTCCGTCATTCAAACTTTTTATTTCAAGCTAAAAACGTTGTAGAGGCGATTTGGAGACAAATTTCGTTATCATTGACGGCCAACACTGCGCCCCCATAATGCCGTCGATAGAAGGGCTTTGATAGAGTTTGCAATGGTACAATTCCTTTGAAATTGTTTGCTGTGGGCGTCAGTTCGGGCCGTACATAATACCTTCAACAGTTTAGTCCACAATACATTGTGCAATATTTTCAACAATATGCATTTGTCAAATTCTTCAACATTATGTTTCTTTGAAAAAATCTTCTTTAAGCTCAATTATAATTTTATTTAAAGAAAAATGAAACTTGAGCAATTGTTGCGATGAAA
>JAQGAK010004437.1:0-12245 GCA_034696945.1 Lipothrix lubbocki
TAACAGTCTTCGAAAACACTTTGCCATAATGCTAAATCCAAAAGATTGACTTCATGTCTGCAAGCCAACAAACTGTTGGTTAGTTGTAGTTCCGAAAATAAAAGTAAAAAACAACAATTTAGTATGTGGTTAAGTATCCTTCTTGCCATGATTTACGGTCAATTTAAACTTTCTTGAAAATTGTAGAAGTGAATAAAGGTTTCAATGTCTTTTTTTTTTAAATATCTACAATAAGTCAAAATACATGTATTTGGTTTCACCCGAAGAGGCAAACAAAATTACAAGAACTTCCAATAGTATTATTAATACTACGTGTGCGTTTATGCCAAATGATCTTTTTTAATTATTTTTAATTCAACGCGCCTGGAGTCACCGAAACGGAATTGGGTGCGTGCTTATTTATTTTATTTTAATTATTTCCCTCACGTCACAAGACGACTGAAAATGAACCAAACGAGTTTGTTTTTAATACGCTTCATTTTCATTATCAATACTTTTCATTAAAAACTTTATTTATATTTAAGTATATTAAAATATTTGCGTTTATGTCAGGAATAGTTGACTTTCTGCGTGCTAAATACGCACGAAATCAGGTCAATCAAATCAAAAGGACTGATTATAAGATAATTTTCTACAACTAATCAACTAAAATGAGAGCAAATGGATAAATTAAATTAACTAAATTAAAAAAACATGAAAACAAATAAATATGTTCAAAATAATAAATTACGGATTTGAGCATTTATTATACGACAAACAAAGAGACTCATATATAAATTATGCAGAATGAATACATTTAAAATAATGTATTAGCTTTCGCCATTGGATTTTGGTCTGGCGCCGGAATTCAAATTCCGATTGAATGAGTTTGAGGAAGTGGGCGTGTGAATTAAGGGAATTATATGTCACTGACGTCATCATCACTCTGTGTTATTTATTAGTCATTACTTAAGAAATCAAAAATTACTCCGGTCCGGGTGGTTGGCGCAAAGAATTAGAAAACTAATTATTAATGGGCTGATGACGCTGCAATAGCTCCGCAGCAAAGTAGCGGGATTACAACGATGACCGGGCAGCAAATTACAAGGACTGTAATGCCTACAATTATCCCGACGATCCAACAAATTCCTCTTGACTGTTGATGACTGATTACTGGCGCCCCAGTTGCAAAACCGCCACCATAATACGCTGGTGCGGGTGCGGGTTGCGTAATATTAACGGTTGCCGGCGGCGCTGGTGCTGCATTCTGAATGGGAGGAGCTTCGACGTCAGTTTCCTTACCGCGTGGAGACATTTCCTTTGTTCTTCCGGGATTTGGCGGGAACTGAAAATTTGAATAATAAAATTCCCATTGAAATGCAGATTACTATACAAACTTATATTATTTCTTAATTACACCTACTAAATATTATTTTTTAATTTCGACAAGCAAGATATAATTTCTCAATTTTAAATAATAAAATGCAATATTCTAATTGAAAAACAATAAAGTATCATTTAAATAATGTATTTACCTGCTAGATTTATTGTTGAGCGCGTGCTAATGTAATCTTAATCTTGATCAGATTTGAAAAACTAGAAAAAGAATTTTAAATTTTCATGAAAGAAACAGAGCCGATGCTACTGTTTGACATTAAATATAGCCGATAACAACCAAGTACATTTGTAAAATATTTTAAACTCGACATCATTTTATTTATGCATATAACATTATTTTAGGAAATACCAGACAAACATTTACGCCTGCCACGACAATACAATCGCGCTTATTTAAATTTATCAGACACAAAAAAGGTTTGCGTAAACTATTATTACAACTACTAACAATAATATCTGTTGACCAAATCATCATCTTATTATTATTTCCACTAATAATCACTCGTGAGATTTACATCAATCAATCAATTTAAATATCCACACTAAAAATACTATGTCAGTAGTAAGGATACCTTTCAGACAGACGTAATAATATTAGGAAGGAGAGAAAACAACAAAGATCCTTTGTATAATTTTTTTAATTTTAATAACACAAAATAGGGGAATAATACGGTATATTACTAACAAATAACATTAGATTAAGCTAAGAGGAGTTGGGGAATTGGTTAAGGTATTATCAACATAGCGGGCTGGTGGGTCGCTAAAATCTATGAGCGGGAGAAGTTCTACATCCAATGCAGTAAAGCAATGCTGAATATTTTCTCCCTGCTGTATATGTTGCCAGCCTCTCTGCCTATACTTTATTCGTGGCACTATCCTCTTCGTCACAGCCAGCCATATAAATAGAAGGAGAATAAATCCAGCGATGACAACCACGCTATAGAGCCATACATCCTTATTATCAAAAGCGGTCGTAGCGCCGGCAGCACCATCCTCCTCACTAAAAACAATGTAAATATTACGCTATAACAACAAGTTCAATATAAAATGAAAATTTTAAAATATAATTGTAAATAATAATGTAAATATTAAATAAAATATTTACTTTAAATTTGACTTTACGCCAAAAACAGCAGCAATTTCACACTTCTTAAAGGCCAAACCATCAAAATCATCTACTCCCCGACATGGAAAACGATCGCTCTTCGTCCATACGCACTTCTATTGTACGCACTTTGTGCAGCTCCTAAACTCTCGGCATTGAAAACCTAAAAAAAACAATAATCTAATATAAATAAAAACAATTTAATAAACAAACCAAGCAAATACTACAAAATAATTTAATTTTAAAAGAATTTACCTAGGCATGAAGCTTCCAACACAAATAAAACCATAAGCGAAAACGTAAAAATGGCCATCTTAAAAGAGAACATTCAGGCGCAAACTGTGTAAGGAGGAAAGACAAGACGAAGTGCAATGGGGAGTGTAGATGACTACGTACAGATACAGAACGGTCGATTCTACTGGTTTAAATGCCGTTTATACAAGTTTCATGATAAAAACCAATACTATTGGAACATGTGTGGATTTCAATATTTAGTAGAGCGGTATTGCATTGTTTATGAATAATGTGCAGGAAAACTACTATATTCATATTAAAATACATTCATATTATTTCATAATAAATATAAACAGGTATTATATGCTTATAATTAAATAAAATATCAAGTTTCAACCACGTTTTAAATATTAAATAAATCTGTTTTATTTATTGAATGTGAACACAATTTATTACATTAGGTTGAACTTTTGATCAATTATTTTAATATATTCAGAAGCCGGTGAGTAGCAAAAATGTACACATATTAATAGTACTTTTGCATGCACCGATTCATTCAAGTTTAAACTACAGTTATTGCAAAGTAATTGAAGAATCTTATTCTAAATTTAAATATTTTACCAATAATTCATAGGCTCTCTATTGGTTTAAAAAACTTATTATGTATTATTATCACTGCTGCACTCATACACGGTGTCACAATCATCATCACCGTATCAGTAGCGTCATTTCCGTCCTCTAGAACAATCATGTCCCAATCACGCTTACTCATTTGTAGTTTTCTCTTACCCATCTCATCAGATCTGGAGTGCCCTTTGATAATGAACTCTTTACAATATCTTAGTGAATCAGATGCCATTAATTTGTTGTTTGTATTTGTCTTTACTCGCAGTATGGCTTCCATAGTTTTAGAGGCAAGCAAATACCTTCGAAGAGTTTTGACGCGAAAAGAGATTTAAAAAACGTTCCGTATCTGCATTGCTGGCACTCATCGTAAGTGCCTGTTTTAAAATAATAGTTGATACGTCGGAAAAACCCACAGAATTCCCCAGAGCTATAAAATGTCTCCAAAATTCCTCAGGGCGACTACCCTTAAAACAATTGAAATCTGGATGACGAACAATCTTTGTTACTAACATTTTCCAAAATTCTAAAAGTACTCCCTCGTCAATTCCCCAATTTAATTGCGTGTTAAGTGTCTTCATACTACTTACACCATAGGATTGTAATCTTTGTGGAGAATTAGGAAAGTTTAAAGGATTAAAAACGTCGTATTCATCATGTATATCGTCAGGAAAATATTGTGTTATTAAGTTCAAAATAGTGCGTGTATAATTAGAGCTAAATTAAAAAAGTCTACCTCCAATTACACGAGACGGTTCTAATATATTCTGGTTTCTGAATACATTAGACTGAGTTTCAAAATCAGCTAAACTGTTTACTTCATCGCCTCCGTGGAAATCAGGGTAAACAAGCTTAAAATTAGCTAGCAATGTCTGTACAAAATTGAGTTGTTCTGTATTGAGATTCTCAATTTCATTTTGAAAATCTATTCTTAGCGATTTCATAGATATAAGCGTGGATCCTTTAACTTGCAGTGAAAGTGCAATTTTAGCAAGAATTCTGCTTATTTCGAGCAGAAAAGCTAAAGAAGTTAGAAATTCTGGCTGCTTCATACTATTTGATACTACTTGTGCATTTTCACTAAACTTCGTTGTATAAGATCTATCACTAACAATTCTGTCTAACGTAATTATTATATATTCCCACTTTTCGAAAATTGTTTCTAACGCACGAACGTTGGAGCTAACCCAACGAATAAAATGCGTTTTTACTGACAAATTAGGGACGTTGTTTTCCCAGCAACTTTGTCTAATTTCCTTTTAGCTTTTTGTCAGGATTTTGTCAATATACATGCGCACTTATTTACTATTTTGGGAATTGAATACAGGAGTTCGCTTTGTTTAATAAAATGTTTGTAAATTAGGTCGTAGATGTGATTTTGACACCAAACCCGCATTACAGGGTCGTCAGTATACTCGTTGAGCTTTTTATTAAACACACTAAAAATATTTAAAGCCCTATCACTTGTTACAGAGTGTAACTTCTCCTTAATATAAATATCTAACCCATCTTCTTTTATTGCTTTTATAAATGCATTGTAAATGAATTCCCCAGATTCACCCTCATCTAACTTTAATATTCTTTAAAGTCGAATTTAAACGATATCATCATTATCTTGAAATTGAAATAAAATTGCAAGAATCGATGTAGTGGACACGTCAGTGGTCCCGTCTAGCAGAATTGTTAAAATAGGCTTATTAAGTAGCAAATTATCCACCATATCTCTAAGTAAACGATCACTAACTATCTCAATAATTGTCTTCACGCCATTTAAATTCTGGTGCTTAAAGCCTATGTCTAAATTATAAAACGTTAGCCGTTCTAATAGAGTTGTGAACTTATTGTAAGCGAGGCCTAACTTAACGCTATATATGGCAGCAGCAATGAGATTTCTAGTACTGAGAGTATAGAGATTAAATGCCTCTGAATTTTCAAATTCTCCTAGAAGATTTGTCCCTCTTAAACCAGAGTCAAAAAGTCTAAACCAATCTGTGGACATTTGGTAAAATATGCTGTATTTATGGTCTTGTATGAAGGCTCAATTTTGATGTTTTCTGTTTACAGGATGAACACTCATAACTCCTGTTTTCATAATATCAGTGATTTGTCGACTTGTCGGTTTATCATAAACTATTTCTTGTTGATCAAGCCCACGACAAAGTTTGCAATGATAAAGACCTTTGAATTGATCATAAGTAAACCAATTACATACGTCCGGCTTTGTAATATCATCTAACACAATAGGTTGACCTGGTAAGTTTTGATGATATTCCGATCAGCTTCAGAGAACTTGCGGCAGGAATTCCAAATATACGGGGATTCTGCTTCTAAATTTTTTTCAAATACGTCTTGATTAATTTTGTCCGGCTGACTTGTTGCGGTTAGGTTATTATAAAGCTCTTCAGTTTCCATACTGAAGGCATCACCTTCTTCAACATTTTCGTCTTCTCCACAGGGGGACCTTTTAAAGATGCAAGACGTGCGTGCCAAGGGGGGTGATTGTATAGGCACAACAGGTACAAGACTGGTGATGCTTCTGTTCCGCCTTGCTTCGTAATCGAATTCTCTGCGTTAGTCGTCAGCAAATGCAATGAAGCCGACATTCATCCCAACATCAGAGGTAGATGCAATACAGTCCGAAGTACTAAAGTTATATCTTGTTGTCGCAGGGTCTTGTAAATCTTCAATTCGGAAATCAAACCCGTTCTTGCACGTATTTATTGTTCCAGGGGTTGGACTGGTGTATTTCCATAATGTTGGTTGAAGGGGCAAAATTTGCGTGTTTTTATCATTCTTTGAGCATCTTACCATTGTCTGTTTGATTTACAATATTCCAATCTCAAAGAATAACGTTGCTGTGATCTTTAAA
Organism: Lipothrix lubbocki; assembly: GCA_034696945.1. Lineage (NCBI taxonomy): Eukaryota > Metazoa > Arthropoda > Collembola > Symphypleona > Sminthuridae > Lipothrix > Lipothrix lubbocki. Next base: position 6,210 of record JAQGAK010004437.1, read on the forward strand.
CGTATAAAAACTTTCAAAGTATTTGCAGTGTTGAAAAGGAGTTTTGGATCCATATATGTATGCATCTTGTAAATACTTCATTACATATTTACTGGATTTTGCATTATCCAGGTAATTTTGGTTTCTATGTAAACGCCGTTTTCCATTTCAAGTTTCAAAGGCTGGAATATTTTCGGTTGTATATTATACACAAGAGCCAGCATGATTGGAAATTCCACACCTACAGGAAACCGCTTCCTATTTCCAGTTATGTCGTCAAACGGAGGAAGATGGCAATCACTGCAATTGAAGTTCAGGCCTTCATATCCTTTTCCAATGAGATAGTACCAATACGTTCTTGTCTCCTTGAACTTTTTCGTCCCAATGTTGATTACTCTCTGTGATGTATATGGCGATAAGTCTGTAGTTAGTTCACAAGTACTTAATAACAATCCGTGGTGGCTGATGAATAGTAACTTGAATCCTTTCATGGATATACTTCTCTGGCGAAAATAATTATCCTGACAATATCTCGAAAGTTCCACATATTGTTTGTTGTCAAAGTCATCAGTAGCCAAATTGAACTCATTCATCAACATTCGACACGACGTTTGTTTAAACGTTGGAGACGGTGGATATTCTGGTCTCTCTCGAACTCCATGGGTACAAATAGGAAGCAATAGCAGCATCAAGAACCTAAAAACAATTAAATAATTAATCAATAATTTTCTATTAAAACGTAATGTAACGATTTAGATTTCGTGGTTTGGTTTGCTAAAATTGAGCAAAAGATAATTCATCCCTTCTTTAAATGACATAAATTTAAACATTTGTCCTACTTGCATTTACTTTTATCACATATTGATTTTACTAAATTTCAAGTTTTTAGCAGTGACCTATTAATAAAATCTCCCTTGTTTACTAGTTATGTATAGATTAACTTATTCTGGTAAAAATTATTTATGCAAACTAACACTCTTTTGTGCAAATATCTAAATAGTTGGATAAAAATTTTGCTTATTCCCTATGGTCATTAGACAACATTTTAATTATCCAAATTCTATTAAATAAAAATGTTATAATTATATTAATCCTAATTTTTTTATTTTTTATTATTTGAATAATATTAAATCCTAATAAATTTACTGATAATCCGTTAGTAAAAATTAAAATAATTTAAATTAAGGATATGCATATTTTCATGATTAACAATCATTATTAACGAGCAATAATGACAACATATATTATAACATTTAACGGATATTGTTGCTGTCGTATTAATTACTCGTATTAAGTAATACTATTGAATTTAATTAATTTGTTTAAAACTAATTTTCAAATGTATATTGTAGTATGAACTGTTGATAATTCCAATAAGTTTACATTTAAGATATTAAAAAAGTAAACAATTGTGAAAACGGGAGAATTTCAAGCAATTTTTTAATGGTAGCGCAAAAAGCGATGAAAGTATAAATCAAGAAAGTGATACTGGAGTAAGAGAAAGTGAACGTCACGTAAGCAAGAAAATCTATATCACCCTTTGTGAGCGAAGAGTAAACTTGTCCGCAATCAGATTTCCAATATAGTATTTCTTTTGGTACTTATAATCAAGGGTACAGTTACATTTTGTCGCCGGCCTAGGTATATTATCACTACTGCAATCTGCACAATGTTTAATGTTCCCGTTTTAAATTCACTTAAATTGGCCCTGTATAGGCAGTTATTACAATACGCCATACCTGCTTAAAATTTAAGCTTTTTTTGATTAACTGAAACTTAAAAATAAAACTAGTAAATATTAAGAACGGAATTAAATATTTTTTGAAGTTATTTATGCAATTATTTGCAAAAATTATAGTTCGTATATTGCATATTTTCAAAAATTTCGTGCGTGTCAGCTATTTTGAAAAATGTAAGATTAGATTATCATTTAAAAAATGTATTTAATTTTAAGGCAATTTCCAAATTCTTATTGTTTATTTAAATTTTATTATTTTATTATTTTTTATTAATGTAGTTTTCTCTCGCTTTTGTGTTGATATAATAAATAGTTTATCCTAATTTTAATTCTTAATATGCATCTGGTGTTACCAGTGCATAACTAAACAATCGTGCATTTATTATATTTTGTTACTGACCTTATTCGTATCGATGAAACCATCTTGCAAATGGAGCAGGTGTACTTGGTATTGTGTTACGCAAGAAATTCGACAAATCTAGGGACTGCCTGTATTAGAATTCGGCTCGGCAAACTATGTAAACCTAAAAACAATATGCATATCAACAATTATTATTTGTTTTCCGTATATTTTCAAATACTCCATGACATGCCATTACTGATTATGAATAATATTACGAAGGAAGCGATTGTTAAACGAATCATTTTGATGATGACTTACGGAATTTAAAAATTAAATTATTTTGGTAGACATGAACATTTAGATACTAAAATACAGATACAATAATTGTTTTGATCCTATATTAAATAAGTCAATTTATTGTAAATAAATATTTAAATACCTCTATAATTGTGCTGACTTCAAATTGTTTTTGATGAGACTGTAAGACTTAAATCCTTCTGACTTTTTAACCTCGGGCAACTGAGAGATTCTATTGCATTCTTTGTACTTAAGCATATAAATCCTAGCATATGTCAAAACGAACATGTTGTGAAAAATCTTTTCGTGATTTAATAATCTGAATATTTGCAAGATATTGTAAAGTAAATCCTTCAATAAGCTGAAATGACTAGGCAAACAGAGCATTTCGACATTTGTTTTTTCCACCTATTTATATATAGTTATTATCGTGATTATGATTGTGTCATCTTACTAATCTTTGCAGTCACATGAATCGCATTTTTATTTGTGATACGTTTAAATTGGTCTGTAATTTACCAAATAACTTCGTGACTTCTACATAATCTGTCTTATTAGCATGGTCAGTATGCGTGCATTAAAATAAAGGATGATATTACGTTTGTTAACCAAATCCTTGTATTAAAGTTAAGAAGCTTCATTGTAACAGAAAAATTATTCTGGTTTTCCATTCATTCACGTTTAAAGTAATAGCTATGTATTTTTCTCAATGTTAAGGTTTAATCAATATTTCTGCAATACTTTAAATATACTTCTCAATGCTAATATATTTATTATAAGTATAATTATTATACACATCTTACTGTAAATCTTCAGTTTAAGTGGCAGTTACAATTCTAGATAAAGGTCAACAATCCACTCTAGATGTAGCTTCAAATCCATGCTGTAGTTATAGATGGCAATTTTTGCTAGCTTAACATATAATTCTAAGTAAGCCTGTTAGATATAATTACAATTATGAACACTGATGGCTGGAAAGAAATAACACATTTAGATAGCTAGCTTCGTTGGTGGTCCCACAGAATGTCAATGATAAATGTGATTGGTTTCATTGACGTCCACTTCATTAAGTCCGAAATGTGGCCACAATTATTTGTGTCATTACCAAGATGGCTAATTTCATGAGTTGTATAGGTACATTGTCAGTAGTGTATACATAGCTTTACTTGTATAAAAAGAGGTATATTTGTATATACATACAAAATTGATTTAATGGCCAGAAGGCATACATGAAACTATGTATTTGGAATCCTTAAACCCTGAGCCTTTACCTTTTTAACTTTATTGGTCTAACAATGAGAGTATTGTATGCCAATATACAGAAAAATTGTATTTATATATGTGTTTATTTATAGGGTTCAGGCCGACGAAAAGTTATTTTGTCATAACATGTCTATTACTGGATATCAGTAAAATGGGTTGATATTGTGCAGATGCTGGAGGCTGTCTAATATATGTAGTAAATATGATTCAGTTATGCCAATTAATAAAAAATTGTGAAAAATTTTTAATGCAAGTTTGGTATACCTGGAACGGACTACTGTAAAGATCAATTAACTGCAATTAATTTTATTTGCGACTGCAATTCTAAATATAATGTCTGCTGGACAAGCTTTTCTACCTAATCTTTGGCTACTTTATTTATAAATGGAAATGTTGAAATGCCGACCACTGTTCTGTTAGCATATCTAATACCTACACTGATCCGGTAATAATACCTAAAGGCAAGAATGCAGCATTTGTAACTGTTTTATATAAACGTTCTATTGACCATATACATACATTCTGACGTGATCTGTTTGTACGTACAGTAAAATACTTTTGTTAAAGAATTGCGACTTAAATCAACTGCGTGCAGATGAATTTATCATGCTTTGAAATGCCGTTTATTAATTAAAGATTAATATTATGTGTATTACTTAAATCGGAAATAACCAAATAGTGTTATTAAATCTACCTAGTACCACTTTGTCATTAAAAAAGAATAAAGGGTTTCTGTCACTTATATGCCAAAAAGTTGTATTTTTGTAAACAATATTTGTTCACCTCGTATTTTGTCAGTGATGTCTCACGAACCCGAAACGTTATTCATTAGTATCAGCAAACCACTGGACGAACATTTTTTTCTATATTTATTAAATTTTTGTGAATAGTTTTGAATATGATATTTTAATATTAAATTTTTAATATGGTTCTTCCTCAAACTTCTAATCTGGTTTTGCTCTGTGCCGTAGCTTTATTACTATATATCAGTTTAACTACCTTTTGAACTCTTCTTAATTTCGTATTGACAAGAATATTTAAAAAATTTGTAGTAATAGCTGTCAATTTGATAGATGAAATTTATATAGTATTTATAACAATTCGGGTCTCACTTAGAAATCTTGACTATGGAACAAACTAAATTTATGCATTATTTCAAAAACAATCTTTCACTCAGTTATTTTTTTATTTAGAGTAAATTGGGCTTTGGCCAGCGTTGTGCTGAAATCTTAATTTCAACAGCACTTCTAGTATGATGAAAAATAATAAAACAATACAGAAACTTTACCGGCTTGTCGAGCTTAGTGAACAATTCTACTCTATCAAATGTTGATTATGAGTTCATATCAAGCGTGTAGCGAAGGGGGGGCAATTTCCTTTTCCTTGGGAAGTAAAATATTAAATTTCTTAATTAATAAATAATAAAAATCATCAATTTTATAACTAAATAAGTTATTAATCATTTCAACTAAATAAAAATTTTAACTAAATAAATGCATGTACATACTAATGCCCTTCCCTTTGACAATTTCTGGCTACGCCCCTGGTTCATATTATATTCTTTATATCATCATTAGAACAAAAAATCTTTTATTATTATTATTATTATTATATTTTTATTTTAATGTTATTACTAACCACAATATTGCTATATTACCGGTTTGTTTGTGATTATAAAATAATAAGAAAAGTACAAGTAGATAAGTATATTTAAATATTTGAATAAGATTCGGTCGTATTAGCTATTTTATTTTCAATCATAGTACAATAGGCTCTGTTTCTTTTATGCAAATTTAAAATTCCTTTTAAAGTTAATAATAATAGCTGCAGAAAACTTCCTGGCAGATGAAAAGTTTAGTCCTATGAACAAAACTGCGTAAAATAACTTTTGCCCCGTCATTGTATTGCTGAGTATCTGTATTATTCTCCGTTTAATCTTCGTCTTAGTAGGTTGAAGTAGCTAGATTGGAATAATAATTTGTCGAGTTGTGCCTTTGTCTTATATAGTAGCTACAATCTTCCCCGTTTCACTATGTATTTCATTCCCAAGAAATTCGTATGCATAGATAATAATCAGTACTGACGACACTTTTAGCCTTTCGCAAGACCTATTCAGAACGTTTGTCAGATCTCATAAATAAAGTATATTGATAAAAAATATACGTTTCCTATGCATTGATTCATAGAAAAGTGATTGCAAACATAATATTGTTCAACTTCTTGAAAATCTTTATCTGCGCTTCATAACGACTGTGAGCATATATAAAGCTTGAATCACAATACTATTTTAGCATCAGCAAAATGCCTAATACAAAATCATTGTATTATTCATATTTTTTAAAAAAAATGTTACATTTTTGAAGATGCGTATTTTAAATAATGCAATTTGTGTTTGACGAAATGTTTTATTGATTAT